>WBMY01014372.1:12421-65088 GCA_013397315.1 Donacobius atricapilla
GGGGTGCGGGGGGCACCGGCTCAGCCCCCGCTGGGGGCTTTGGGGCCGGCCCCAGCTCGCTGTCGCTGCCCAGGGGCGGCGTGCGCGCAGGGCTCTGCTCGTTTTTCTCCGCGCCGCTGGCCCGGGGAGGGTCACGGGCAGGAGAGCCCTGCTGGAAGTTCCTTGGCTTTTTTTGGGAAATAGAAACCAGCCGATGGACATTTTTGCCGTGCCCCTTCGCTTCCATCTAAACCCCTCCCTTTTGCCCCCGTCCACCCGCGATTTCCAGCTAAAAACTCCGGCCACGTGCCGTTGGTCGGCGTCTTTAACGAGTGAGAATAAATCCTTGGGAACGGCTGAAATCCAGCGCGTTTCCCTCCCCGTTGCGCCGCCGGAGGAGTGACTTAATCCGCGGGGTTCTGCTGTTCCGCATCTGCTCGCTCGGCTCCTCACGGAGGAGGAGGAGGAGGAGGGAGGGATGCTCGCCATGGCAACCCGGCGGCGCAGATCGCGGCCCCCCCCGGGGAAGTGGCAGGACCTGGGGAAGGGACGGGAGCGGCGGATCCCGGAGCCGGGGCTGGGCTGCGCATCCCGGGGTGGGGGGCGAGAGCCGCTTTGGGGAGCGCTCCCGCTCCGGGGCTGTGCGTGGGGAGAAGAGGGAAGGGGCCCTCGGGGGGCTCGCGGAGCTTCCCCTGCCCGCAGCCGCAGTGCAAGGAGGGCTCTTCATTTCTCGAGCGCCCTTAATGACGGTGATTAACCCGAAATTCTGCGGTTTTACCACCCAGTGCCTCGCTGCGCCGCCTTACCTCGGTGTCCCTGTGAACTTTGACCTCGGCCTGTGTTCCATCGGTGAAACTTTTTTCCCTGGGTAAAGCAGCGTTTTTATTTTTTAATTACCTCACGGGGAGGAGGAGCTCTGCTCCGTGCTGCTGTTGCACAGCTGGTGTGAGATCCCCCAAAAAAGGGGCCTCGATCACACTGATTCTCGCAGTTGCTGGAGTAACAAAACCGTTTCTGGGTTCCTGGTGGATCTGAGGAGCTGCAGCTCGGGCGCAAACGCTGCGGAGGGCTGGGCTGGGATCCCCGGGAAGGGAGCAGCAAATTCCCCACTCCCTGAGCCTGCGGGGATCTGCCAGTGCTTCCCAACAACGCATTAAAAATTGCTTAAAGTTTAAAATCCCGCAGAAAGGATTTTAACAGGAGGCTTGGCCGCTGTCTCCGGAATGTTTCAAGGCAGCGGCACCGTTAGAGCCCCCAAAATTCACATTAATCAAACCTCTGAGGTCTTTGCAGCTGGCCGAGGCTTTGCTGGGAGCGTTGATCCTAAAGCAGGGACTCCAGGGATCCCAGACACCAGCAGGACATGGAAATCCGGGCCAGGACAGGCTGGGGCTGCGTGCTGGCAGAGCCCCGTGGCCACTGAGCCACCCCGGCTCTGCGCCATGCCCCGGGGCTGCCGGGGCCTTGGCAAGCCGGGCAGAGAGAGGCCTGGCACGGGGGGGCTGGGGGACAGCAGGGCTTCAGAAATGGGGGGGTTTATCCTCCCGGGCACGCAGGGAATTCCATCCTGCAGGAATTCAGCGGGTCCCCCCTCTCCTGCCCGGCCCGCGGGGCTGCTCAGGAGCGCGGCCGTGCCGCAGGGCTGCCCACCCCCGCTGGGGAAAGGGCCGGGGACCTTCTGTCTGCCGCCCTGCGGGCTGTGAATCCATCGGGCTGATCGCCAGCGCTGGGGGAATCCGCCGGGACACAGCTGGGGGCGGGACCCCCCCCTTCCCCGCGCCCCCAGAGGTGTCCCAGCCAGCGCCACTGGAGAATCCCAATGAAGCTTTTTTCGGTGGATGCCAGCCCAGCACAGCCCGAGCTCCTCGAGGTGGTACCAAGCCCTATTTAGAGATTTCTGAGAGCCACGATGTGTCCTTGGTTTTCATCTCGGCTCCCTCTAATTTTAGCGTGCTTTCCGTAGGCTCTCGTTTGCAGATTGCATCAAACCCTAGGACGAGGCTTGCAGAACTCGGGGCTGGGTTGATTTTTTTTTTTTTTTNATTTTTTTTTTTTTTTTTTTTTTTTTCGCTGGGAATGCAGCAATTTGTCGAGAGCGGAGAAATCCTCCGTGTTTGACTGGGCAGAGCCGCCCCTCCTGGCGTGAGCTGCGGAGAAGTTGGGGAAGGGAGGAAGGTGGAGGGATGAGGAGGGATGGCTGGGAGCAGCTGGGAGTGAGGCTGGAGAGCTCTGGCTGCGCCGGGGAGAGGCTGCTGCCGGCAGGGCTGGAGCCGAGCGCGAAATTAGGGAAAGAGAGGAGCATTAAATCCCAGCGCTCCGGGAAGGGCGAGCAAACAGCGTGTTAATGGATCAGGTTCTGGCGACTAAAGAAGAAAAGAAGCTGTAAGCTCAGGAAGGCTCTTTTTTCATTATAAGGAGGAGAACATTCCTCATCCTTTAGTTCCCTTGGATCCGGAGTGAATGACTTTAGAGCTACAGGAGTTTAAGCTCATCGAAGGAAAACGGTGCTTCTTTTTTTTTTTTTTCCCCGAATATTTCGCCGGGGATAAGATTCGGAAATCAGACAACCCGCGGAGAGCGAATCGAACCTTTTCTAGGCTAGGACCCGGTGCTGAATAACCAGAACCCGCCGGAGCCGGGCGAAGGGGAGCCGCCGAGTTCCCGCAGGCGGGATGTAGGGACGGCCGGTGGGACTGGGGGCTCCGGGCACATCCCCATGGCCGGGACCCCCGCGCTCGGCTCCGCCTCACGCCAATTTCCCGGCGCCGCTCCTCTCCCGGGGATGCTGGGGCTGTGAAGACGTCCTTGGGAGAGCTCGGATTGAAAGGGAGCAATCGGCCGGAGGGATCCGCCGGGAATAAAAATCCGGGATTATTTCGGACAGCCGCGGGAGCTCGGGAATTGTCCCCGTGGGACGGGGCGGGCAGAGCATCCCTCCCGCTCCTGCCGGCGGCTCCGGCCCCCAGCCCGGCCCCGGAGCGCTGCATCCAGCGGGATTTAAAACCTCGGCTCGGCTCGGCTCGGCTCGGNCTTGGGGGGCTGAAGAGCTGCTGCCACCGAGGGGACACGGCTTGGGGGGACAGACCTTGGTGGCTTTGGGAGGGACAGTGATGGCTTTGGGAGGGACAAACCCCACTGGGGGCTGAGGAGCTGCTGGCAGGAGAGGACAGAGCTCTGGCCAGGGGGACTTTGGTGGCTTTGGGGGCCAAGGAGCCGAGCTGTGGCTGCCAGGAGCTCTGTCTCCAGCTCTTCCCAGGTCGAGCCCCACCAATCTCTGCTTCTCTTGCTTTTTTTTTTCCCCAAATAAATAAAAATTGGCTCCATCCAGACACCTCCACAAGTTCAGTTTCCAGCACCACCTTCCATCTGCCCTTCTCTGTCACCCCTCTCAGTGCTGACCTTNCATTCCCGAATTCCCCCCGCGAGGAACGCGCCGGGGCAGCGGATTCACCCCTCCCATGAGCTACGGCAGGAGCCGGGAGCGGGGCCGGCGCCGGCGCTTGGTGTCCCTGCTGCAGAACCCATCCCTGCTCTGCAGAGGTGCGGGNAGGACAGAGCTCTGGCCAGGGGGACTTTGGTGGCTTTGGGGGCCAAGGAGCCGAGCTGTGGCTGCCAGGAGCTCTGTCTCCAGCTCTTCCCAGGTCGAGCCCCACCAATCTCTGCTTCTCTTGCTTTTTTTTTTCCCCAAATAAATAAAAATTGGCTCCATCCAGACACCTCCACAAGTTCAGTTTCCAGCACCACCTTCTCTGTCACCCCTCTCGGTGCTGACCTTTGAGGAGCCTTTGGGGCAGAGGTTCCTCAGCCCTGGGACACCTCTGGGAGGTGGTTCTGGCCCTCTGCTGCTGCCAGAGGGGCACCTGGACAGCCTGGACCAGAGGGACAGATTGGGGTGGTGCTGGAGCCGTGCTGGGAATGGAGGGATGGGGCTGGGAAGGGGCACTCACTTCATCAGCAGCATTAAAATCAGGGCTTGGACTTCGATGTGCTCCCAGCTGGGGCTCTCCTGGTTCCTTCCATCCTGCTGAAGGTGCTGGAATCTCGCTGCGCTTTGATTTCGCCCCAGGTATTCGCTCTGTGTGCGGCGTCGAGGCAGCTCTGCCTGTTGTTCCAAGAAATATTCCTGCATTTTTCCAGCCTGAGCACTAAATTGGTGGCTTTCAGCAGTTCCCTAATTATGTGAGACATTTTTTGTACTTAACAAATGGTTCTGATTCCTGCCAGCACTTCAGCCTGGTGTTCCAGGCCCGTGGGTGTCGGGGAACAGAACATATTTCTGTGTCTGTGAATATGATCCCACACGTTGTCTTAAGTGGGAAAATGTTCACAAGCCCTTATATGGAGAGGGAATTTTTTTCCCCCCCTAGATCCATCAGTGCTTTCTCCTGCAGTACTAACGCAGTTTGATCTTGCTGGTGCTCTCCAGGCTGGGTTAGGAACCAGGAACACACAGTGGGCTCTCTTCTGCTCCTGGCAGAAGTGTGGTGTGACCTGCTCTGCCCTCAAACCGTGCAGGAATTGGGTCTGGAAGTGGGAAAAGCTTTCCCACCCCTGCAGAGCCGCCAGGTGAAGGTACCTGGGAGCAGCCAGGTGCTGTTCCTCCTGGAATTGTGCATCCCAGGCTGGCAGCTCCCACCCTCAGCCGTGCTGGTGGCATTGCTGCAGCCCCCTGGCCCTGCCTGGAATTGTGGAAAAAGCTGGGAAGTGCCACGGCACAGGGACATGTCCCCCGCTTGTGCCATGAAATGGAGGGAAGACAGGAGTTGTGGGAGCACTCGGGGGTGTCCTGAGGGCACACTGGGGACAGGCTGGGCGCAGACTGATGGAACAGAGCGCGAGGAGCTCCTTGGGCTGATGGAGGGCTGGAATTGCCTTCCCAGTGGGTTTTGCCCGGGAATACTCATGGCTGCAGGAGGTGTTCCTGCCCAGCGGCATCGCTCCCAAATCCCCTGGGGCATCTGGGAAAGCTGAGCATGGGAGGACGGCCAGGCTGGAGTGGCCAAGGTCACTCAGGGCGTGGATGGGGCCGTGCTCCCAGGGCTGGCCACGGGGCGGGATCACCCCTGACCTGCTGGGAGTGCTCTTCCCAATGGATCCCACTGGGCACAGCTCCTTGTCCCTCAGGATCCCACTGGACACAGCTCACTGTCCCAGTGGATCCCACTGGACACAGCTCATTGTCCCAGGATCCCACTGGACACTGCTCGTTGTCCCAGTAGATCCCACTGGACACATCTCGNAGGCTCTTCTCCAGACGCTCCTGCAGGATTTTTTTGCCATTTTGAGAATGAGGTTCTTCATGAGCCTTGAGCACCAGCTCAGTGAACACACCTGTATTTGTAGGAATTTTTCCTGGGATCATACAACAGGGTTTTCTGTATTTGTTGATCCGTGGCTGCAGATGCTGCAGTATTTTTCTCAGGGTTTTTTTTTCCTAGCAGAGTCACTTCTCAGGATTCCTGCAGAAGCACCTGAGAAAGAGGCCACAATGAAAACTGGGAGCTTCCCAGCCTGGGCACAGAAAATCCGTAAAACAAGGAATTCCAGGACATTCCAAGTGCATTTTCCAGGGCTGTCCTTGTCTCCACCTGCCAGCAAAAGGCACTTTTTTTAAGGGGATGTCATTCTCACTCTGCTGGATGAACATTCCCAGTTGTGATGACAACCATGTGGGAACTTGGACGAGTGAAAATGGAGCTCCAGGAGCTGCCAGGCGCAGGCCTTCCATCAGAGCTGCTATTTTGGGGGGACAGATTCAGCATCAGTAGGTGGGAGGCAAAGTGTCAGCCTGGATTTAATCCTTGTCCAAGACGTCTTGGGTCTGGAGTGGTGACTTTGGGTAAATCTCATCCTCAAGGTCACTCTGCGTCCACGGGGAGGGCTGGGGAAATCCACACACAAAGCACTTGTCTGATTCGTTTCCTTCTTCAGTTCTTCTTTAATCCAACTGATTTTGTGGGAAATGCAAGCTAGGGTGGGAGTAAGGAGGCAGGAGAGTGACATTCCAGGGAATTTTGGAGTGCCCATCCCCGGAGGTGTCCAGGGCGGGGCTGGAGGTGGCACTCAGAGCTCTGGGCTGGGGACAAGGTGGGCACTGGGCACAGCTGGGACTGCGTGACCTTGGAGGGATTTTTCTCAAAAAATCCCGGGATTCTGTTTCTCAGGATTTGCTTCTCCTCTGTGCATCTCCCAGAGCTGGAATCTCATCCACAGGGTTGGTGAAGGCAGGGAAAACCTCGCTGGGTGTCGGCTGTCAGGTTAGCCTGGGGCTGGGTGAATCTGAATTCCTTCCGCTGGATTTGACCCTGCCTGGCCCCCTGAACTCCTCATCCCAGGGAGGGAGCGGCGGTGAGCACGTCTCCCTGCTGGGTCCAGAGAGGAGCACAGAGACTGCCTGGAAATGTGGGCTGGGAAAAGCTTTTAATATCAGGGCGCTTGTTTTCAGCTCCGAACCGTAATTTCCAATGCTCATTTGTTTCCTGAGGAATGCTGGGCAGCTCACCCCCACATCCAGAGACATTTGCTTTTTACTCAGCCTGATTTAATTCCTCTCTGCCCTGGAGTTCCTGACCAGAGGCAGCAGGTCTGACTCCGAGCTACCCCACGGCTTTTTTCTTGCTCTCTGCAATACCCAGAAGGTCAGAGCCCACTGCTTTGTGCCCTCATAATTTAACTGGAGTCAGGAGAGCTCCACGGAGTGCATTCCTGGGATCCCAGAGCAGCGCGGGAGGGTGCTGGACCTGCGGGAGCTTTTGAGTGAATCACCTGCTCTGTTAAGAGACTCATCCACGTTTATCTTAAAAAGCCTTCCCAAATCTCCTCTGGAGCAGCTACGACCCAGCTAATTAAAACAGGAATCGAAACGGGAGCCTGAAACTGAAGTAAAAATAAAATAAATAGAAAATAAAGCAAATAAATATTGAAATAGAAATAAAACACAGAGTGGCGACTGCTGCCACCATTTAACCGCAGATACAACACGAACACTTCTTCTTAATTAAGGAGTGGAAAAAGCTAATTAGCAAACTGCATCGTGGCATTGTTGTGGAGAAGAGGGCTTTGTGATTAAAGTTGTTTTGAGGAAGCACGCCAGGAAAGAAATCCAGGTTTCCTGGAAGATCTGTAACGATTTTGTAATTGATTTCCTGGAGCAGGGTTTTTCATTTTATGGGATTTCAGCTGCCTGTGAGTTTGTGATTTATTTGTCAACAAGAGGAGCAAAAGCCAGGTTTGTTTGGAGCAGTTCTGAGAGTCCTGGGACGAGGTTTAGTGCGTGAAGCGCAGTGGATAGAAAGGAACTGAGCTGTGGTTTATCCTGCGCAGGTAAATTGGGAATTAGGGGTGGGATTAGAGGAGCTTTGGGGGTTGGAATTAAATGATCTTTCATAGAATCCCAGAATATGCTGAGTTGGAAGGGACCCTCAGCATTATTGAGCCCAGCTCCTGGCCCTGTGCAGGACGAAACCCAAGCGGGAATCCCAGAAAGGGGGAAAAAACCCCAAAAATCTGTGGAATCCAACCCAGACCATCCCACAATCCCGTGATCCGGAACAAAAGTCCCACAGCTCACGTAAAAGTTAAAAGGCCTTAATTTCAAACAGGTTCGGGCACTTCCAGGGCACGTGGAGAAGCTGAAAGTGGGAAGCATCCTTTTCCAGAGGAATTCTTGGATTGGGCAGTGTCCATAAGAAGCAGGAAGCAGCCAGGATCTGCCCCTGTGGGGAGCAGTCCCTGACAAGGGAGTGACCAGGACTGGTCCCTGGGGTGAGGTGGGACACGTTTGGTGGCCTCAGGGCAGGAGGGGACCTGTCCCCTGCAGGTGCTTTCCCTTTTCCCACTGCTTGGGAAGCAGATTTTTCCCTGTCCTCCGAGCCAGGCTCCCGCTGCTCGCATTTGCAGCTTCATTTCACCTGGGACAGTGCCTGGAGCAGCCCCGTGGGATCCTGGAGCAGCAGAGCTTTATGGATGAGATAATCAGCAACTCCTGAAAGTGATTAAATGAAGGTGGCATCTCCAGTCAGCGTTCTGGGGTGGTTTTGCCAGGTTTTGATGGATTATTTGAGTGTTTTCAGGAGACTTTCCATACTGGGAGCAGCAGGCAGAGCATTAAGTCCAGGAATCCCAGGGCCTGCTGAAGGTCAGCATTCCCTGTGTCAGGTGCAGGGCTGTGGATCCAGCACAAATACTGCAGTTTTTACATCCATGGGGTGCTTTTTGTGCTTTTTCCTCCTGTTTATTCCGTTGAATTGATGCAGTGCTCAGTAAAATGAAGAGGGGAGGAGTTACGGCAGAGAACAAATATCGGGATTTCTCTTCCACGCATTCCCTGTCTCCTGTGAAGCCGTGGCCTGACAGTTCCATCGCTTCCTTTGACCTTTTGGTAGAGTAGCTTTTCATAGAGGCCCAGTGAGGTTTGGGCTGGGAGGGAACTTAAAACTCATCCCATTCCACCCCTGCCATGGCAGGGACACCTCCCACTGTCCCAGCGTGTCCCAACCTGGCCCGGGACACTCCCAGGGATGGGGCAGCTACTCTGGGCACCCTGTGCCAGTGAGAGATCTTAAAATCCAGATTTTAATTTTAACATCATCAGCAGAGATCTCCAAAGGCCCCTCTGACCATTGGATCTCAGTTTGGTGGTTTCTGGGAGGGCAAAAATTTGTCTTTCTTTAGAAATACTGAGCTCTTAAAAACCCCATTCCTTTCGACATTGATGGTAATTAAGAGGGTTAATTAACCAGGGTTTCCTGGTGGGTCCTGGCAGCATTAAAGCACAGGAAGGTGAATGTCCCAACCTGATCTGAGCTGCATGGAAGGACCCACGAGGGTCACCAAGTCCCTCTCCTCAGGGAATGGCGCATGCAGGGATCACAGCCAGGCCTGGTGTCACCAGCACCCTGATCCATGTGGAATGTGCCAGGATCTGGGATCATGTCGTGGTTTGGAAAGAGGTGTCTGCAGGGAAAGCTGGAGCTTCCCTGGGAATGGAGAATGTAAACCCTTCCCTCCCAATTATTATAGTTTGCAATTAAGGGGCTTTCAGGCAGAGATATGGGAATAGGAATAACAGTTCTTTACTAGGAATATTAAAATAAAAATGTAGCAGTACAAAAACCAACCAACCAAAAATCCTAGAAGCAGTGACAGAGTCAGAGCCCACGTGACACGCTGCTGGTCAGGGCGCCGGGAGCAGCCCAGCCCAGCCCTCCTGCAGTGCCAGGGGTGGCTCTGCTGGAGCAGAGATGATCCTGCAGAAGGGCCCNCAGCGCCTGCCCCTGCTGCTCCTCCGAGAGCAGAGCTGAGGCAGCGCTGGCGCCGCTGTCACCCGCCGGGGGTGGCTGTGGCAGGAGGTGACAGCTGCCACCTTGCCCACGCTGGGCGCGCTCCTCTCCCTTCCCTGACCTTCTCCTGGAGTTGGAGGAGCCTGGGATTTGTGGGAAGCCCTGCAGTGCTGTTGGGACGGTCACGACACATAGAGTGACACCACAGAAGTTCAGAAGGCTCTTTTATTTTGGCCGCGTGCTGCCTTGGCTACAATTTTTAACAAACCTTGAGGGCAACCTCTAATTAGTTAATAGCTTTCTTGTTAATCAATCTATTGGTTAGTAAAAGGCTTGTCCATCAAATCTATCTGTTCTCGGATTGTTTACATATTTACTGATTCTCATGGGACAATCCCTTGTTATGACAGGCGCATTTATTTTTCACCCTCAGAGTAAGTTGTTGTGTTAAAGGAACTTCTCATTCTCAAAACAGCTTCAAATGGGAACTTAGAGATTGGTTGTTAGCCGCACTCAGAAGAAATGACAGGCAGCTTTTCACCCTGTTCCTACACTGGAGGCTTTGCCCTGCCCGTGAATCGCTGCTGCAGGGGTTTGAAGGCTGTGTTTGAGCAGCCCCGCTCTCCAGCCTGATCCCAGCTCAATTCCACACCCAGCCCAGGCTGGCATTCCTGCCCGCCATCCACACCGTGCCGGAGCCCATCTGAAGCCCTGGCATCGATCAGAGCTTATTTCAAATCTGGGAGTGCCAGCACTGCATATTTTAAATGTTTTAGGAACCCAGAGCCTGTGTGCTTCGGCAGCTGGGGTTTGGGTTTGGAGTTTGGTGGGGATTGGTTTGGGGGTTTTATTTTGGAATGTTCACTGGCATTGCCAGGCACTTTCCTTTGAGGGTTTTTTGTATTTTTCCCTTTCCAGTTTGGTCAGAATTACCTTTGTTTGTCATGAGTTGAACATATGTCTGGGCTTGATGGTTGGGTGAGGGTTTTGTTACCCTGTGAAGGGGATGATGCTGCAGGGGGAGGATTAAACCCAAGGCTGGTTATTTTACATATCCTGAGGCTTTTCATCCTAAAATGGAGGTTGTACTTCCCACTTTGAGCCTGGAGAAAAGGAGGAATTTCTCCCTAGAAAAGGTGGTCAGGCCTTGGAACTGCCTGGAGTTCCCATTCCTGGAGGGATTTCACAGCCCTGTAGATGTGGCACCAATGGAATAAAGGTCCCTGTCCGTTTCACAATGGATTTGGGATGAGCTCCAGCATTTGGTGATGTGAGAATTCCAGCAATTGCAGAAGAAACTCTCAGACTGTCCCTGAAAGGCTTTGTTCCTTGTGATGGTTTCCAACATTGCTTCCAGTTTCACAGGTTTCAAAAATATCCTTCCCAGTTTCGGTAGGAGGAAGTTTTCCTGTAGGAAAAGCGAAATCACCATAAAAGGCTTGTTATTAAATCTTACGAGCTCAGTGTTTTTAATTTAACTTGTTACATCACAGGAGTGTGAATTCATTAAACTCCCTATTCTTATATGTGGGATCTATTTTAGCTGATGAATCTCTAAGAAAAAGGTTGGAGATGCGTCAGCAGCTCCTGTGGCTCTCTGAGAGGAAAATAGATGGAATTTAAAAGGACTGTATGGAAGGGAGGGGAGCAGTGCCTGTGTCCTTCATCCTGCTGGGCCAACAGGAGGGAACAGGCCCTGAGCACAGCCTGGGGGGACAGCTTGGAATATTCTCATCCCTTTTCCAGCTCTCTGGGTGTGTCTTATCCTCAGTCCGGCTGGGGTTAATGAGGAAGCTCCAGCCCCGTCCAGCCCCTCTGAGCTCAGTGCTCTGAGGTGGCACACAGCGCCTCGGCGGCCCTGGCTGGCTGTCCTGGGCTCCCTGCCCTCTCAGCGTGTGCTTTTCTGCCAGCATCTCACACCCGAGGTCCTCTTGCAGCTTTACTAGGAGTAAATTGACTTTCCAAGACCCGAGGTGTGCAGGATGGGCCTTTTGTCGGTGTTATCCCAGGGCAGGAGGATGTTGCTGTGGGGGCTGGTGTCATTGTTGGACACACACACACTCACTCTGGTGAGAAGCATGAACTGTTTATTATAAAATCTGACTCCATTTTATGGTATTTCTACAAAGGTCAGGGACTGGGGGAGAAGGTTGGCACCTCTCCCCATCCCAGTGGTCAGGACAACTGTCCAGCAGCTGTCCATAGCTCTAAAATAAGAATGTAAACTGCCTTGAACTAAGGAAAACATTGCTTCTGTTTATAACACCCGTGTGTGAGAAACAACCTAAGAACTATGGACTGTGAGATGCAAGAAGGCTGAAAAATCAGGGTGACAGGGCTGGGAAATCCCCTGCCCCTTCCTCAGGGGACGTGGCACTGCTGGGACAGGGCCAGCTCTGGGGCTGCCCTTTGCTTTTTATTCCATTTTTATTCCAAGTGTTGTAACACCCCAGCAGATATTCCCTCCTGCCATCCCAAATCCCTCTGCGGCACAGCATTCCCGAGGGCAGCTGGAAGCCCTCCCTTTGGCTTTCTCTGAAAATTTCAATTTAAATTTGGGTTGGGAAGGATCTCAAATCCCCCCCAGTGCCCCCCTGCCATGGCAGGGACACCTCCCACCGCCCCAGGCTGCTCCAGCCCCAGTGTCCAGCCCGGCCTTGGGCACTGCCAGGGATCCAGGGGCAGCCACAGCTGCTCTGGGAATTCCATCCCGGCCCCACATCACCCTCGCGGGGAACAATTCCTTCCCAAAATCCCATCTCGCCCTGCCCTGTGGCAGTGGGAAGCCACTCCCTGTGTCCTGTCCCTGATTTTAAGTCCCTTGCACAGGAGTGATTCCATGGCTGATGCTTTGGGGAAGAGCTGGAGTGTCCAAAACCTCGGAACTGTTCCCTGGATGAAGCCCTGCTCTGGCTGAGGAGATTTCCACTCCCAATTCAGCTTCTTCCCTAAACTTTTCCCGTGTGAATCCCAAGCCCTTCAGTGCAGCACCCTGACTGCAGCACCCTGAGCTCCTGTGCCGTTGGAAATGCAGCTCTGGGATGCCTCATCCCACTAATCCCAGTGATGCCTTGGGAAGGCTGAGCTGGAACAGAGACTGGGCAGAGCTGGAGAATAAAGCAGGGATTTATTGAAAGGGCTCCGGGATCCACCTTGGGCAGGACAGGGTTCTGACCTGGGCTGCACCCAAGGTGGTCCCAAAATGGTCACAAAATGGACACAAAATGCACCCAAAATGGACCCAAAATGGTCACAAAATGGCTGGCCGGTCACGAGGTCTCACACTTTTATAAGTTTTGGTCCATTTGCACATTGGGGTTTAATTGTCCAGTTCCAGCTCCAGGCTGTGAGCTCCCATCCTTCTTGTTCCTCCCTCCAGCCCAGCCCTGTTTGTGCTGTTGGGCTGAAAGTTGTCCTTGGTGTGCAGCAGGAGAAGGATTTGTTTTGTGTCCCTGCTCTGTGAGGGGCTGAGTGACGCTGAGTGTGAGCTCAGAGCTGCACCTTAGGCAGCGCAGAACCTGAAATAAAGGAAAAAACTTTGGGCACCAGCAGCAGCAGGAATGCTCCAGGCTGCCTTGGCGCTGCAGGTCGAGAGGCACTCGTGGACTGGCATTAATTGTATTAAGCTGCTGTAATTCTCCCTAAATAATGTTGTGTGCTGCTGATTCCGTTACGCTGTGCAGGATCAGTGTCAGGCTGCCAGGCCTGGAACTATTCCCCTTATCCCATTTTCTCCAGTAATTCCGTGCAGCAGCTGCCTGCTCCCTTCTAATTCCCTCTGCCAAGTTTGTCACCAAAGTGTTATTTTAGTCATGGTTTAGTCCTTGTCTTAGAACATAAAGGCTCCAGAGAGTTACAGACACAGCCTCGAAGATTTTCGGAAAAGAAGGCACCATGGAAAGCAGGGATTTGCAGGGAACATTGGCCTGGACTGTCCTGGTGGTTCCTGCTGAAATGAACGCCCAGAAATTCCCATAAATTCTCATTAATCCAGCGTTAGAACCATCACAGAGGCATCAATATATTCCCAGCTCCAATAAGTGATGGGTTAATTTTATTTCTAGATTCCTCCCAAAAATCCTGGCAGTGATCAACAGGGCACCCCTTTGGCCTGAGCTCTCCCGAATCCTTTTTGGGAAGCAGGGAAATTCCAGCAAAATGTGGGAAACGGCTCTTATCTGGCATGTGATCACAGCCAGAGTGGCTTTTGTGTGCTGGAAACCACCCCAGGCCACCCCCTGCTTTTCCAGGGATGATTTAACACTCCATAAATCAGGATACACACCCGAGCAGTAAAAAGGGACAATATCTCATGGCACCATAGAGAAAAGTAGCATTAGTTACAAATTCAGACAGTCAGTGTCACCCTGTTTGCTTATTTACGAGAGAAATAATTCACCCAAGCTCAGCAGTGAGGGAAGGGGAGCTGCCATCTGAGGCTGGGGATTTTGGGCAGTTTAGTTGTCAGGAAAACACAAATTTTTCTGAATAATTTCTGAGAATACAGATTTTTCTAAATAACTGTGGAATGAAGTGACTTTTGGGGCTGATGGTGCACCTTGCACCGGGGGAGCTGGTGGTGGCCCTTATCTCCTGATCCAGATCTGCAGAATAAGGAAATCTATTTTAAGAGAGGCAGAGAAATCCCCAGTGCTGTCCAGGGACTCTGGAAAAGTCTCCCTGTGAACGTGGGCGGTGCTGAGGTGTTCCTCATACACCAGGACAGGATTTGCTGCCTCTCCTCAGATGTCTGGAGAACACCTGAAGGAAAACGGTTAAAGTAAAGCTGCTGCTCTGGGTTAATTTGATTTAATTTCTCTCCTACACCCATCCCTCCTGTTCAGGAAAACCTCTCAGGAGGTGCAGGTCAGAAACTCCTCTGAATCCCGAGCTCTCCTTTCCTGATTCTCGTGGAAGGAGTCTTTGAAGGAGCAGGGATTAGGAGTTTATTAAACTCCGCGTCCAGGGGTTCTTCTGGTGGCATTTTGGTGCTCCGGGAGCCTCGTGGCGCCCAGGGCAGCAGGACACGCTTTGAACCACAGAACAATTTGCTAATTGAGGGCTGAGCTCAGCATGGAATCTCTCGGGGGAGCTCCAGGGAAAGGGAAATGTGTTCATTTTACCTTCGCATTTGTACCTGCGCAGCTGAGAACAAGGGGAGGGAGGAGGGGGAGACTCCAGCTCCAGCTGCACAGGAGAGGAGTGAGTCCCCTGCACTGACATGAGGCTGATTGCTGGGATTTCTTGGGATAAAGGAGAGGAGAGGTTCCTCGAGGAAGCAAAGCAAGGGGGAAAAGAGAGGATTATTCATTCATTCCTTTGCCCAAAGAGGAGCCAGTCCTGGAGTGAGGGCTGGACCCCTTATTTCCAAATCCCCAGCGGAGATCACTGGATAACCAAAGATAAATATTGTGGTTACATTCAGTGCAAATTTGTCTGATTTATTTAAACCTTTTTAGACTTAGCTTCAGATTTTGCTGCTCAGCTGGGCTTTAATAACCATTCTTCCAGCTGACCCTGCAAGGTGAGATCCTGAGGGATCAGCTGGGTCTGGGACCCTCAGGTGCTGCATTTGTGCCGGGCACTGAGGTGTGAGGAGGAGCTGAGAGCTGGGAAATCCCTCTTGGATGGCCCCTGGCAGAAAGCCCAGCTGGGAAGGGTTGCAAAAGGCAAATCTTTGGACATCTGTTTTAAACCACTGATTTCCTGGCTTCCCAGCGCTTCTAAAACTCACCTTTGTTTGCTGTCCTTTCTGCTGCTGTGTCCCTGGTTTTGAAATAGTCAGGGAGTCACAACCCTTTGGATTTTCTTAATGAAGTCCTGGGCGTTATTTGTTGGACAGGGATTTTTTGAAGGTGATGGGTCTGTGGTAAGAGCAGGAGGAAAGGGGATTGCACAGGACTAAGGGGCAGGAGGGGAACAGGGAGTTATTTATTTGTGTTTCCATGAGGGAGCTCAGCTGGGTGTTCCACACCCTCCTTTTCCTGCTGTTCTGGATCCTCACACCTGGAACTCCTGCCTTGGGAGTGCTCCCCAAAACCAGGGAATCACGGAATCACCGAGCTTGGAAAAGCCCCCTGAGATCACTGACTCCCTCAGCCCTGCCAAGGCCACCCCTGCCCCGTGTCCCCAAGTGCNCACAAATTTTTCTGAATAATTTCTGAGAATACAGATTTTTCTAAATAACTGTGGAATGAAGTGACTTTTGGGGCTGATGGTGCACCTTGCACCGGGGGAGCTGGTGGTGGCCCTTATCTCCTGATCCAGATCTGCAGAATAAGGAAATCTATTTTAAGAGAGGCAGAGAAATCCCCAGTGCTGTCCAGGGACTCTGGAAAAGTCTCCCTATGAACGTGGGCGGTGCTGAGGTGTTCCTCATACACCAGGACAGGATTTGCTGCCTTTCCTCAGATGTCTGGAGAACACCCGAAGGAAAACGGTTAAAGTAAAGCTGCTGCTCTGGGTTAATTTGATTTAATTTCTCTCCTACACCCATCCCTCCTGTTCAGGAAAACCTCTCAGGAGGTGCAGGTCAGAAACTCCTCTGAATCCCGAGCTCTCCTTTCCTGATTCTCGTGGAAGGAGTCTTTGAAGGAGCAGGGATTAGGAGTTTATTAAACTCCGCGTCGAGGGGTTCTTCTGGTGGCATTTTGGTGCTCCGAGAGCCTCGTGGCGCCCAGGGCAGCAGGACACGCTTTGAACCACAGAACAATTTGCTAATTGAGGGCTGAGCTCAGCATGGAATCTCTCGGGGGAGCTCCAGGGAAAGGGAAATGTGTTCATTTTACCTTCGCATTTGTACCTGCGCAGCTGAGAACAAGGGGAGGGAGGAGGGGGAGACTCCAGCTCCAGCTGCACAGGAGAGGAGTGAGTCCCCTGCACTGACATGAGGCTGATTGCTGGGATTTCTTGGGATAAAGGAGAGGAGAGGTTCCTCGAGGAAGCAAAGCAAGGGGGAAAAGAGAGGATTATTCATTCATTCCTTTGCCCAAAGAGGAGCCAATCCTGGAGTGAGGGCTGGACCCCTTATTTCCAAATCCCCAGCGGAGATCACTGGATAACCAAAGATAAATATTGTGGTTACATTCAGTGCAAATTTGTCTGATTTATTTAAACCTTTTTAGACTTAGCTTCAGATTTTGCTGCTCAGCTGGGCTTTAATAACCATTCTTCCAGCTGACCCTGCAAGGTGAGATCCTGAGGGATCAGCTGGGTCTGGGACCCTCAGGTGCTGCATTTGTGCCGGGCACTGAGGTGTGAGGAGGAGCTGAGAGCTGGGAAATCCCTCTTGGATGGCCCCTGGCAGAAAGCCCAGCTGGGAAGGGTTGCAAAAGGCAAATCTTTGGACATCTGTTTTAAACCACTGATTTCCTGGCTTCCCAGCGCTTCTAAAACTCACCTTTGTTTGCTGTCCTTTCTGCTGCTGTGTCCCTGGTTTTGAAATAGTCAGGGAGTCACAACCCTTTGGATTTTCTTAATGAAGTCCTGGGCGTTATTTGTTGGACAGGGATTTTTTGAAGGTGATGGGTCTGTGGTAAGAGCAGGAGGAAAGGGGATTGCACAGGACTAAGGGGCAGGAGGGGAACAGGGAGTTATTTATTTGTGTTTCCATGAGGGAGCTCAGCTGGGTGTTCCACACCCTCCTTTTCCTGCTGTTCTGGATCCTCACACCTGGAACTCCTGCCTTGGGAGTGCTCCCCAAAACCAGGGAATCACGGAATCACCGAGCTTGGAAAAGCCCCCTGAGATCACTGACTCTCTCAGCCCTGCCAAGGCCACCCCTGCCCCGTGTCCCCAAGTGCCACATCCACGGGGATTTACATCCCTGCAGGGATGGGGACTCAGCGCTGCCCTGGGCAGCTGTGCCAAGGCCTGAGCGCCCTTTCCATGGGGAAATTCCTCCTGCTGTCCAACCTGAGCCTCCCCTGGCCCAGCCTGAGGCCGTTCCCTTTTGTCCCGTCCCTTTTTCCTTGTGAAGGATCTCCACAGGCGAACCCAGAGTGACCAAATCCGTGTTTAAGGATGTGGTGTGGGAGTGACTCCCCGCTCTGCAGAGGCTGGGAAGCAGCAGCAGGAAAGGGTGGATGGAGCTGCTGCAGGGTGGCTCCTGTGGGAGCTGGAATTCCCAAAATCCACCCTGGGAGCTGTTCTGGGTGGGCTGCAGGCAGCGCCCTCTCCATGGCTTCAGCAGGAAGCTGGGATCAACTTTTTCCATGAAATCCTGGTTCTTGGAGTGACTGGGGCCAGGCAGCTCCAACCTGGTCACCTGTCTCACCTGTCCCTTCCTCCATCTCCATTTCCTTCCCTGTCCTCCCTCCCCAGAGCAGGAACATCCCTCAGAGACCTCCTGAGCGTTCTGTGCAGGTCCAGGACACTCCGAGCTCTGCTGGGGCAGCAAAGCAATTCCCTCTTGGATCTGACCCAAAGATTCCAGTCAGTGCCTTGTACTGAACGCAAGGAGAACGTTGGGAAGTTGGAGTGAAATCCCTTGTGACGGGAACACTTGCACATCCCAGCCTTGGAATCTTTCCAGTTCCAGAGGGCCCTGAACCAGCCCTGTAATGGAAACAACCCGGGATTTTATTATTTAACCAGGAGCTCCATCTTTTCTTTCCTGGCTGGAAAAAAAAAAAAAAAGAAAAGTTGTGTTGGGCTCTTTTTTGTTGGAGAAAATTGGTCAAAGACAAAGAAATAAGGATTTTGCCGTGTCTCGGTTCTGTTTGGGATGGAGGGAGAAGGGAGAAGGCGAGGAAGGAATTCCATTATTCCGTCTTGGAGGAGCTGAATGGAGCAGCAGGCAGGAGGAGCCCTGGGCGCTGAGTGATGTTCTGCATCACTGAGTAAAAATGGGCTTGGCAGGGTTGATATAATTCCAGTCATTCCCTCAGAAATCCGGAGCCTGGAAGTGCTGGGGATGCCCTCAGGGACAGGGTGGGGTGGTTGGGGTCCAGGCAGGGCAGGATTTGGATTCCCTGGTCCTTGTGGGTCCCTTCCCACCACCCTGTGCTGCTCTGACTTGTTCCCACGTGGAATTGACCCCTTCGGAATCCCACTCCTGGAAAAGCTTCCCGGGAGGATCCGGCCTGGATGAGGCAGCTGGGCCTGACAGGGAGCTGGGGCTGCCACATCCCAAAAATCAAATGTCTCCTGATATCCCTGAAATCAAATCTCCCCTGTATCCCTAAAATCCAGTCTCTCCTGGTATCCCTAAAATCCAACCTCTCCTGGTGTCCCTCAGATCAAATCTCTCCTGATATCCCTGAAATCAAATCTCCCCTGTATCCCTAAAATCCAGTCTCTCCTGGTGTCCCTCAGATCAAATCTCTCCTGGTATCCCTAAAATCCAACCTCTCCTGGTGTCCCTCAGATCCAGCCTCTCCTGGTATTCCTAAAATCAAATCTCTTCTGATATCCCTAAAATCAAATCTCTCCTGGTATCCCTAAAATCCAGCCCCTCCTGGTATCCCTAAAATCCAACCTCTCCTGGTGTCCCTCAGATCCAGCCTCTCCCGGTGCTGTGGGCCCGGCCATCCATTTTTTATGGAATTTAAACGGATGACAGGGAAAGTGCATCTGGAACTGGCCTCAGGTTTCTCACATGAAAATATCCCTGAGTGCTGGGACAACCACAGGGCGGTGAATTTGGATCCCAGAGAATTCCCAGCATTTCTGTTGGTATAAATCAGTTACATGGAAGGAGATGGGGGGTAAAAAAAAAATCCATTACTTTTTGGGACAGGTTTCTTTCCCTGCATTTTGTAGGATGTAAATCTCCTTTGTGACATGAGAGCTGTTATCACCAGGGGCTAAAACCTACCAAATAAAGCAGTTAAAAGGTTCCTTCTGCTCCTAAAAAAGGGCTCCTATAATTCCAATTACTGTCATTCCGAGTTATGTATGGAGGATGCACAGGAAAGGAATTTCAGAGTTTAAAAATAACATTTTTACTATGAGAATGAATATAAAATCATCAAATTTATATTTTAAAATATATTTATTTTAAAATATATATATTTAAAAATATATCCCCCTTTTAACTGTGGAGGGACTCAGCTACATAAAATATTTTCCCAATATTTTGTTTCTTTAGTTAAAATGTGAATTAAAAAAAAATTATTCCTCAATAAATAGCTATAATTATGTAATAGGCATTTATATAAATATAAGCAGACATTTATAAATGCCTCATGTTTAAGTAGATAAATACATACATTTATTAATACAAATATGGACATATAAATACATAAACACCCAAACCACACAGAAATTTAAATATGTAAACAAACAAATAGAGCTTAATATACCAAATCCAGAGATATTTCCATAGACAAACACACAAGCATAAATAAATGTAGAAAATATGAACAGAGATATTTCAATATGGAAATAATTATAAGTGCAAGTATTTGGCTTAGATTTTGTAGTTTGATTTCTTTTTGAGGAATTTCTGGGCAGGAGGATCCGGGTGCCAGCCCTGGCTGGGTGGGGACATGGATGTCATTCCAGAAGGGATTTGTTCCGTGGGGGAACCTGGTGTGAGGAAGGTGAAAAGTTCTTCAGCTCGAACTGGGAGGGTGGCAAGGAGGGGAACTGGGGTTATTTCAGGTCCTTCCCAATCCAAACCAGTCTGGGATTCTGGGATCCCTTTTTCTAGGGAATTCAGAGTGGGAGGAGGGAGGCGCTGAGAAGGGAATGAGGACTGTTGGAGGTGTCAGACTCTGCAGCCCCCTGTGCTGAGGGGGACAGAGTGAGGGGATGTCACGGCAGGGCACGAGATAGATTGACTCCCTATAGTTGTCAGCAGAGAAAGGCGGCTTTATTTACAATCCCAACAGTTCCTTTTAGAACACGCTGTGTAAAAAGGTCTGTTATTGCTCCATGGCACTGACACTGCTCTCCATTGGGTCAGGAATAGGAAACAACCCCTGGGACAGTTGTTCTGGCAAAGGGAACACTGTTTGCTGAGCCTGTGCTGAGAAACGCAGAGAGATGTTTTGGAAAGAGAAACTGTTGGCAGCTTTCCCTTGGGAAAGGAGCCGGCAATGGTCAGCGAGCTGGAATTCAGGCTCAGAAATGTCCAGCCCACAAGGGAAGGATCCATAAGGAAAATGTTCGGCCTGGACAGAAAGAAAGTGGAATTATCACAGAATCCTGGAATGGGTTGGGAGGGACCTCAAAACTCATCTCATTCCACCCTTGCCATGGCAGGGACACCTCCCACTGCCCCAGGCTGCTCCAGCCCCAGTGCCCAGCCTGGCCTGGGCACTGCCAGGGATCCAGGGGCAGCCACAGCTGCTCTGGGAATTCCATCCCAGCCTCTCATCACGCTCCCAGGGAACAATTCCTGCCCCATGTCCCATCCAGCCCTGCCCTCCGGCACTGGGAGCCATTCCCTGTGTCCTGTCCCTGGGCAAATTAAAATCTCTGTTCTCTGGCATTTTCTTGGAATCCAGGTGAGTGTGAGGGGGAATCCATTCACGCCACGTGAGAGGAGTCTGTTATTCCTGGAGAGCCCCAGAGGAGCTGTCCCTGAGGGTCCCTGCGGTCCCACATTCCCAGATCCCTGTGTCCTGCTCCCTGTGCCGGGTGGATGTGGGCGCTGGGAATGGCTCCAGCCCTCCGTGGGCAATGCATGAGTCCTCTCCTGTGGAAATCATGGAAATCAGGCAGGAAAGCAGCCTGGTTCCAAATGCCACATACATACACAAAACAGGGGATGAATATGCATGGGATTAATTTGGGCTCCCGTTCCGGCAGCAGGAGTGGAGCTGGGCACTGTGGATAGCTGGGGTGGTGGAGGAAGCGCTTCCCACAGCTGGAGATGTGCCAGGGAGCTTTGGGGTGGATTTGGGGAAAGGTTCTTCCCCCAGAGGGTGCTGGCACTGCCCAGATCCCCAGGGAATGGGCACAGCCTGAGGCTGATGGCCAGGGTGGGATTTTGGGATTGTCCTGTGCAGGGCCCGGAGCTGGATCCATGATCCTTGTGGGTCCCTCCCAGCGCAGGATATTCCATGGTTCTGTGATCTGTGCCTGCCAGGAGTGGGACTCGGCATCCTGGGAGCCCCGGGTACAGATCCAAAGCCCAACTCCCACCTCCAGGTGCTCTCCTGGACGGCTTCATCAGCCCAGGGAAAGGTCTGGGGGCAGGAATTGTTGGGCTTGGAGTGGGGATTCCATGATGGATCACCTGTGTCAGTGGGAGCATCTGAAATCCGTAAAGGGGACCTGATAGAATGGGATGGGATGGAATGGGATGGGATGGAATGGAATGGAATGGAATGGAATGGGTGGAGCAGGAGCGGTTCCAGGGGGAGCCACATCCGTGTCTGCAGGGAGAAGTGTCCGGGAAGGAGGTGGGGGAGCAGGGATTCCTCATTCCTGCTGGATTACAGGATGGGAGCAGCACTGGGACAATGGATGGAGCTGGAGCAGGGGGGGGTCTCTTTCTTCCTTCCTAAGAAGAAATCTAAAAAAAATAACGAGAGAGGAGAAAAAAGACCAAAGGAATTTTCAGGAATGGCTCCAGGTCTGTGTTCCCCACGTCCTTCAGGGAGACGGGGTTTCCTACAGAGAAGTGAACTTCCAGGTTTTTAATGAGGTCACAGAACACAGAATAACCCCTGAGAGGATCTGGGGGTGAAAACACAGAGAAACCTCAGTGTGCTGGTGTGAAACATCCTGTGAAAGAGCTGGAGTGTGGATGGGCAGGGATTTGGGATTCCTCCCCAAAGCAGTGAGCACAGCTGAGTTCATGCTTGGCTTTCTGAGGAGCACAGAAGGTAAAACCACGGCTAAAGCCTGGTCACGGCTGCAGAATTCCCTGAGAATTCCTCTGTGCCTCTTTGCTGCAGTCAATGCAGCCGCAGGCAGAATTCCTGACCCATCCATGCGGGTGTCCAGGGCCAGGCTGGAGCACCCTGGGGCAGCGGAAGGTGTCCCTGTCCGCGGCAGGGGTGGCACCGGAGGGGTCTTGCGGTCCCTCCCAACCCCGCCATTCCATAATCCCAGCATCCTCCGACAGAAAACTCCGAGCTAACAGGAAAACCCTTTCCTAGAATTCCTTTTAGGAGAGGCACCACGATGTAATTAAAACGCTCGGAGTATAATTGCATTTACACGTTTAAAACGTGGCGTTTGAGGGATTTTAATTGGGATGAAGCCTCTCCCGGGAGCAGAGATCCTGGTTTTCCCTGGCTGCAGGCAGGGGAGTTCTGCCTTCCTCTCCGCAAGCAGAGGCCTGATGCCCCCAGTGAGGGTCCAGAGGGAGGCCCTGGTGTTATTTAAGGGTGTCCGTGCACTTTCCCCGGCTTTTAGCAGCTTGGTAGCTCCTGAATGGATGCCCAGGGACTGATTTCCAAACTGGGCTTTAACCTCCATCCATAAAAACCACGCTTAGTTCTCCTGAAAGATATTTTTACGTGCAAGTCGGGTAATTAGGAATTTAATCACCCTGCCTCCAGTGAGGAGAATGTGTTTTTTTGCACAGCAAAAAAAAAAGAAAAAGCAAAGTTTAAAGGTTTTATTCCAGAGAGCAATTTGCAAGATTGATAGCCTGAAGTGACTTGTTTGCCTTAGAAATAACTGGATGGGAAAAGCACTGGAAGTCATTCCGGTGTCCAGGAGGGAAGGCAGGAAATACAGGAATGACGTTGTTGTACCCCAAACACAAACCTCTGACATTTCATAGGCCCCGCTCACCCAGCGCTGGTTTTGAACCTTCAGGATCGGAATTATTTCAATTGTTGGCACTATCCCTGAGATTCCAGTGCCTTGCTGGGGTTAAAAGCATGGAATTGTTTTTGGCCCATGTCCCCAGGTGCCCCAAATTCTGCACATTCCCCCCCAAGTTTTGAGTGTTCCTGTCGGAAACGAGGTGGGATTTTATTTTTCCAGTCGGTTGTGTTTGATTCAGTAGAAAATCCACGATGTTACAGAGAGTTTCGTGCCTTTTATTCCCAAGGGCAGTTGTCCCAGAGTTGTTTTTCCAGAACAGGAGGCAGGATTGGGAAAAGGGCACTGCTGAGAGTAAAACTGTTCAGGGAGGAGGAAGGGGAATGTTCCAAAGGGCAGTCAGATCCTCGCCTGAGACTGGGGAGCTGCAGTTCCTGGGGCACAAATGCGAATCCAGGCTCTTCTCCAGGAATGTTTGGGCAGTTTCATGGATAATTGGGATAATGTGGAGTGGCCATTCACTGAGTGGGTGTGAGCTCCTGGCAGATCCTTAGGGCTCAGGATGGGAATTTAGTCAGGAATATCCCTTCCCTTGATGCTGTTTGTTCCCAAAAGGCCACTTCACCCTGAGGTTTTTGGGTCGGGCTGTTCCATCCATGGGCATCAGGCTGTCCTTGGATTTCTCCCTGCACTGGAGGAGAAAGGATTTGCCAAGCGTAACTAAGACATCCAAAAAGTGGGGGGGAAAAAAAGAGATTCCCTATTATTAGTAATGAGTTATGTAAGGAATCCTTGGTTACGAAAGAACGGGACCCGGCCACGCTTGGAGATCTGCTGCAATTCCTGGTGCTCTCCAGCGGATCCCATCTCTGCTGCTCACTCCACCCAGGCTTTTGCAGCAGGGAACATTCCCCGGGTGCTCTGGGAATCACCAGGAATGTGCAGCCTGGAAGTGATCCCTGCCCTGCGCACCGCCTGCCCTGTGCTTATCCTGAAAAGCTGCCAGGCAGGGGCAGGAATTCAAAAATTCCCTCGGGAAAGGAAACGTTTTATTGCTCTGGAATATCTTTTCCGACAAAATCCATGTCCCCTGCAAGGCCTGGAGGGTGACATTCCACGTTTGGAGGCTGTTCGATGTTCTGAGCAGGAGAAAAGCTTTCCTTAGGACACAGTGGGAATGTTGGTCTCCCTTGGGACAGCCAGAGGATGGGTTTTACCTCAGTAATTGTGGCCTTAAGAAGTTTTTAAGTGGAAATCAGTGAAGTCCTTACGGGTTAACGAGGCGCTGACTGAAGGTGCTGAGTAAGAGGGATAAAAAAAGGGAATAAATATTCCTTAGACCATGTTCAGGGATATTTATGGCCCAAAAAAATGGCCAGAACTCGGAATTTTATGTTCAAATACAGCTGCTACCTGCAGCAAGAGCTCCTCAATCATTTACCCCACCTTCAGTGGACAAATTGATTGTGCTGTTTGCTTGGTTTATCCCTTTCCTCATAAAAACTCCAGGAAAAGCTGGAACTGCTCAGCTGTTCCCCCGGAACTGGGGGTTACTCGTGTGAGGCTGAATTCCTCCTTCTGCATCTGTTCCCCTCTGATCCACAGACACAGCGGCAGCAATATCCAGAATTAAGCAGGCTGAATAATTTCCAGGATTTCCACACACTTTTAATTGTTTATAAATGGGCTGCGTGAAGCGTCTGATTGATTTTTTTTTTTTCCCCCCCTAGGCCTGGTTCTGGGTAATTTGTTTTGCTGTTGATTTGCGTTGGGGTTTTCCGAAGTTTGGAGCTGGTGCAGCTGAAGGCCGGGGAAGAACCACTTTTTGTTTTTAGGTGTTGTCAGAGGAGTTTTGAACATTCTGGGGCCTGGCGCAGAACAGGGAGGTGCGGCGGCGAATAATTCCCGAGTTAAATTGTTCCTCTTTCCGCATTTATGAGGGAGAACTCTGGATTGTGTCATGCACAGATCTTTTGTATCCTCGGTGGACTTTATTCCTTGTTCAGTTCCACCCTCAGAGCGCTCTTGGCTCACGTCAAACTGATCGTTAAAGCCTGGGTCACGCTGTGCTCATAAAAATGGGTAAAATCGGGGTTGGGAGGGCAGCTTATTTCGGGCACTTCTTACCTCTGAAGTGCTGATTTCCCAACCGTTTTTCCAGCTCCTCTGGAAGCCGTTTTGTGGGACACCGAGGAGCGCGACGTGCGCGCTGCCCACTCACAATGCCAGCAGCCCGGCCCTGAGCTCCGGGGCTGATTTTCAAATGCTTTCAAATATTATTGTCCCCGGCCCTAGAAATATTATCTAAAAGCCTTTCTGAGAGCGCTTTTTGCCCCGGGGCTGCTGCACAAAGCACCAGTGTTCCAGGGGATGATGCTTTTAGCTCGTGCGTCTTTCCTCGCTGGCTTTCTTCCCCAGCCCTGAATAAACCCATTGCTGCCATGTGCTTTTTCTGTGCCTTGTCCTGGCTCGTGGCTCGCTGGGGCTCTGGGTGACTGGTGCTGCCTGCCTCGGGCCGAGCTTGAATCCTGCGAGACAACAAATGAACGGCAGCCCTTGTTGGGCGAGCTCGGTTTGGGGAGGTTTCTCCCTTTCTCCCTCGCGTCCAGCTCCGTTTTCGGACGGCCGCGCTGTTACCCGTGGCACTGTCTGGTTCCCACATCCCTGCTTTTCCTCTTGCTTTGTGCCTGCTGCTGGCAGAATCCTCTGCCTTCCTCTGGGGAAGGTGCAGAAGCCACAGCCCGAACATCCTCCTTGGAGGAGAGATTTGGTTGCCTGGAAACTACAACGGAGCCAACTGGAATTTCAGTTCCCAAGGAAATTCTGGAGGGGGTTCTTTCTTGGTTTTCCCTTCCTTTAGGTTGGAACAAAGGCGGCAGAATTCCTTCCAAACTGCCCCAGAAGTGCTCAGTGGAGGCACTTCAGTGCCATCTGATGCAGGGGCTGAATGCAGAGGCTGGCGGAGGATACAGAGCATTTGCACGAGGAGGGGTTTTGGTGTTCTGTCCTAGAAAGGTTAAAATGGATTTTCTGGAGCCGGTTGAAAACTTTGACACCTCCCACCTGGGAGCCAAAACTCTCAGAGGAAGATACTTGCATGGCAAGTTGTATTTTTGGCAAAACACTGTCCTCACTTAAAAACTCCATGGCTGGGAAATTTTGGGGGATTCCAGTTGTTTCCCCAAGCCCAGTTTTGGGTTTTCTGTTCATCCTGAAGCCAGCCCAGTGATATATATTTTTTTCTTTTTTTTTTTTTAAATCCTGGCCTGTCTTATTTCCAGCTGAGGGGCACTGCCTGTTTCTGCCCTCGGTTTTAGTGTGTAAAAATCGGGACATCCCCTGCCAGCTGCTGGAGGGAACAGCAGAAAAAGTGTCGGAGCTGCAGTGGCCGGGAGGGCTCCTCCTCTCCCTCCCTTCCCGAGGGTGCTCCGGGGGATCTCGGGGGGATCCAGGGACACTCCGGGAGGCGCTGGGCTGTGCAGGAGCTGCCGGGGCTGTCACCCTGGCAGGGACACCGTGATCTGCTGTGGCACGGCGCAGATTTCCCGGCTGGCTCCGGGGACAGGGCAGGGATGGGAACTGGGGCAGTGCGCCAGGAGCCAGCTCTGTTCCCAGCAGGATGGACCCGAGGCAAAGGAAATCTGTCCTGAGCTCCCTGATCTGCTTTTCCCACCTGCTCCCGGTCGGAGGGGAGGGATGGAGGCTGGTGCTTGGCATTTCCCTGACACTGTGCCGGCGCTAATATTAATTTGTGGTGAAGAGCAGAGAGAGAGTTCCTAAAAATAAATTACTGGAGAACTTCCCCGAAGATGCACACTGACTCCTTCCCCCTCTCCCTCTGGCATTTTGTTCCACCCTACTTCGTGGCATTGACAAATTTTGGGGTGGCAGGGCTTTGCCGCTGGATTTCTGTATCAGCATTAAAAGGAAATCAATGAAATTTATCTTTGGTCTCCGATGAACGAGGGGCAGTGGCTTCCCACTGCTAGAGGGCAGGGGTAGGTGGGATATTGGGAAGGAGTTCCTGGCTCCCAGGGTGGGGAGGGGTTGGAATAGAATTCCCGGAGAAGCTTTGGCTGCCCCTGGATCCCATGGCAGGGGTGGCACTGGATGGGTCCCTTCCAACCCACACCAGTCTGGGATTCTGGGATGCGATCCTATGAAATATTTGCTGTAGGAATTCCCTGTGGTTCTCAGGGTGTTGAGACAGCAGAACTCACCTGCTGCCAAATAAATTTTTATTTCTTATTATCAACCTCTCCTCCAGGGCACGACTGGCTTGGCTCAGGGACAGCACAAAGCTCCCGTTTTGAGGACACAGCGTAGCCCTTCTTTTTTTTTTTTTTTGTCAATTTTAGGTTCTTTTCCTTTGCTTCCTGCATTTTCAAGGGAACTGCTCAGGCTGGGCCTGTGCTCAGGGTGGAAAGTGCAAATGAAAAGCTCCCAGCCCCAGCTCTGCTGCAGTGACTTCATTCAGAGCCGCCTTTTCAAAGCAGGTGCTGACCTACTTGCTTTAAATCGGGCCCTTTTTAACTGTACTTAATTAAAATCCATTCCTTTTTTTAACGCGCTCCATGAAAGCCCTTTGTGCATCCCCACGGTCAGGACCTAGAAATGGGAGCTCTGGGAACGGTGTCCCTGCAGACATCCCGCTTTTCCCCTGAGAGGTTTTTTCCCATCCCGGTATTTCAGAGCTGCGCACGGATGCCTGTGTGACGCTCAGCGGCACTCACTGGGTTTTCATTGCCGACAAAAAGGAGGAAACGGTGGGGAATGGTGGGGATGGATTCCCTGCGAGCGCAGCCCTCGGTGTCGTGGTGAAAGCGGTGCCCGGGGAGCGCTGGCTTGGAAGAGCTTTCACGACTTCCCCATTCATCTGGAAAAAATGTCACCGTGGGTGATGGCGGAGCAGGTCTGCCCGAGGAAATGATTGCGGATTTGCACTTGTCAGCGGGGTCTGACCACCCAACAATTATCATTTAATAGCTCGTTTATCCCGAGGCAGCTCTGGCGATGAGAGGGAAATCCCGGGGTCTCCAAGGTCACGCGTGGCCTGGATCCGCTCGGAATTGTTAATGAAGCCTTGCCGTTCGTCGAAGGGCTCCCATCTCCAACAGGAGGCTTCTGCCTGGTTTATTAGGCTGTAAATCTGCTGGGAAGGGTTGGGCGGCAGTTAATTAAAATGCGAGCAAACAATGAGCAGGATCTGCATCTGTCACGGAGGTTTGTTTTTGGGGTTGTTATTGTGGCATTTGGGAAGGGAGCAGATGAGTTTGTTTGTTCCAAAGCCAATTAGGAAGGGACAAAACGATCAGCCAGCAGCAGGTACCGGTGTGGAAACAACCTTTCCACAGCCTCTGGCGCTGGGAAGAAACTTTTTTCCTTGGAAATAAAATCCGTGTGCTGGGGCGGTGGGGGTTGTTGTTCAGCCAAAGCCCGAGGGGGTTTTGGAGCTTTTTTTGAACTTTGTTTTGCACGGTTTTCTGTTTTCCTGATCATTGTATGGTCTGGGTTGGGAGGGACCTTAAAGATCATCCAGCTCCTCTCCTCTACATCTCCCACAATCCCTGGGAATTCCATCCCAGGGCCTCCAACCCTCACAAGGAGGAATTCCTTCCCCAAATCCCATCCCTCCCTCCCTCTGGCAGTGGGAGAAGCAGAGGACCTCCCCTCCTGCTCTGCCCCATTCCGTGGCTCCACCTCTCAAGGGAGATCCTGCCTCGGCTTCCAGCTCCTTTATTCTCGATGTTGTGGGGACACGGAAGGAAATCTTCCCGGACAAGGGGGATTTGTCGGCCCAGAAATTCACCTGCAGGTGATGAGGACGACCCAAGCAGCCAGGGCTGCTTAGAAATGCTCGTGCCTGTTTCTGGAGAGTCTTCCATGATTTCAGCTCCTTGCCTTTGGACCAACAGGCACAAAATCCAAGGAAAAAAAGCATTTTCAGCATAGGGAAGTGACCTAATGAACCCCATCTCAGAATTTTCAGGGCTTGGGACTTGCTGAGCAGCATCTCCCAGTCTGTTTTAAAGGGAGCAGAAGTGCACAAACAGTACCTAAAAATAATTCCTGAACTTGTCAAAATTTGAGGATGGACAGCAAATTCCAAAAAGAAGATCTCTCATTGGGAAATACCAGAATCGAGTTTCATGTCTTTTTCTGTGAAATAGATTGATTTTTGCTCTAATTAGCCCGTTACTTGTCACTAGAAGGTCCCAATAACATCTGAGATTATTTGACATGGCATATGGATGGCATTGATCTCGAAGACAAAATATTATCTTTATTTCATTTCCTTCCTAACAAGCGCAAATTGCTACGTCTTTTTCCGGTCAGAATTCCTCCTGTTTTGTTCTAACGGAACATCCTGGCAGTTTGAATCAGAAAATATGGGATACCTTGGGAGTAGAAGGAAGAGCCGTTTCCATTCGTGTAGAAATGTTATCACAGTCTCACACATGGGTGTTAAAAACATCTGCTCCTCTAATTAGTTCACTGACTATTTCATTTTTCTACATGGCTTGAAAGGCTCGGACACATCGTGCTGGGCTCCCTTACAAATGAAACAACAGAAAATCAGCTCAGCCCAGGCCTAGACAAAGGCTCTGTTCTGACACTGCTCACAAAGCACCGAAATTCCCGTTTGAAACAGCAGTTCTGGGGCTGTGGCCTCAAACAAAGCCTTGGAAGCACTAAAGCAAAAAGGTTTTGAGCAGGGATGGCTCAAATGTTCTGTGTGGTGACTTTCATGACGCTTAGTGGCATCTGAGGGACTAATTAGTGCTCGTTTTTGTGTGCAGGGTTTGGGGAGCACGGAGGCGTCCGCGTCGCCGTTTAATGTAGAGCACAGCAGGTCTCGTCGTTGGGATGGAGGTTCAGGGTCGATTGTGGGAAGTTTTGCTTCCCTTTTTCCATTCCTAGGGAATGCCCAATTGCCTGTGACCCCAGCTGGATTGGGTGGGGGGCTTTGGATGGATCCCTCTGTTCCTCGGGAGAGGCTCTGGCTTTGTGTGGCCTCTCAGTTCTGTGCCTTTAAGGATGGCAGGGAGCCTGCACCCCTCGAGGCGGGAAATTCATACGGAACATGTGGGAAATTCACACAAAACATTGGAAATTCCCACAGAACGTGTGGGAAAATCACATAAAACACTGGGAATTCACACGGAACATGTGGGAAATTCGCACAAAACATTGGAAATTCACATAAAACGTGGGAAATTCACATTGGAACATGTGGGAAATTCATACAAAACATTGGAAATTCCCACAGAACGTGTGGGAAAATCACATAAAACACTGGGAATTTACATGGAGCATGTGGGAAATTCACATAAAACACTGGAAATTCATATGGAAGATGTGGAAAATTCACATAAAACACTGGAAATTCACATAAAACACTGGGAATTCACACGGACGATGTGGGAAATTCACACGAAACATTGTAAATGCACATAAAACGTGGAAAATTCATATAAAGCATTTGAAATTCACATGGAACATGTGGGAAATTCACATGGAACGTGTGGGAAATCCACACAAAACATTGGAAATTCACATGGAACGTGTAGGAAATTACTCACCCGGGACACGTGGCAAATTCACATGGAACGTGTAGGAAATTGCCTACGGCGCGTTTTAAAGACAATAAAAGTCCCAGCGATGGAGAACTCCCAGGCAGCTGGGGCTGGCCGGACCTCCTGCCGTCCCCGGGAGACACCGGGAGCAGGTTGGCCCGTGCCCGGCTGGGCGTGGATTTCCCCACGGATGGAGCCTCCTGGGATAACCTGTGCGGAGCTCCACTGGAGCCACAGCAGAGTGTTTTCCTGCGTTCCGGTGAAATTCCATCCGTGCTGAGCCAGTGTTGGCCCTGCCTGGGTTCATTCCAGGCTTGTGTTGTACTGGGAGCCTGAAACTGGGCACGGCTCTCCTCCTGTGGCACGTGGAAAAGCTGGGAACCACCAATTAAACCAATAAGGAGGGCAAACCAATGAAACCTGGCTGAGTACAGAGGGGAGGGGATTTGGAATGCCGGCGTGCGGCTGTTCCGCGCCCGTACGGAAGCGGGTCTTTAGGGGGATGTGTTTGTGCACTCCTGCAAGGAAATGTTTCCATGCCAAACTCCAGCCCTGATTTCTCTCAGAGTGAAAAATCTCGGAGCTGGGATTTTGGGCGTGACTCATCTTTAGTCACAGCAGAGCCTGACATTCCCGTTCGGAAAGGGCGAAATCTGCGCTCCAGGGGGGGAGTTGGACCGGTTTGGATTTTCTGTTGGAATATTTCAGAGCTGGAGGAGAAGGAGGGGAGATTCTGTTTGCCTGCCCCCTGATCTCTGATAAAAGCCATGGATTGTGCCAGGCTGCCCGTGGTTTTTCTTGGATTAAAAGCCAGGCCAGACTATTTTATAGGCGCATCAGCATCCCTTGAAAAGCGTTGGAGCAGCTCCTCATGCACCAAGGCAAGAAACCCGTGGGTTACAGCTGGGCTGCAGCCCATGGGCACGAACCGAGAGAAATATTTGGTGCCCTTTGTGAAAACACATGGGGAATTATGGAATCATGGAATGGCTTGGGATGGAAGGGACCTTAGGGCGTATCCAGCTCCACCCCTGCTGTGGGCACACCTTCCGCTCCAAACCCTGTCCAAGCTGGCCTTAAGAACATTTTTGTGCCTCACTGCAGCCCTTGCGGAGCTCTCAGGTTTTGGCTTTGTCTCTGTAAACTGACGGCTCCTCTTAAGAAAAATTCCCTAAAAGCAAAAAATTAACGGAGGAAAATGTCACGAGAAAAAAAACCCCTGTGTTAAACCAGGAGGAACTTCTTTCTCTGGCAGACTGACATCTCCTATAATCATCTTCTAAATCCAGAAGACAGGTTCTTTGTCATCTAAATAATTGCTTTTTTGCTCTCATGGGAAGTGACAAAGTGAAATCCTTCCCTCAGAATTCCGTCTGTTCCAAGTGGATGCTCACACACCTCGCAGCCCTGGCTCAGCAGCTCCCATCTCATCTCAGGCGTTGCCAGACTTCAGCTTCTCTCTCTTTCACCGAGCGTTTATTTGTATTTTTGACTCGGTGCAACTCACCAGAAATTAAAATCTAATGGTCCTGGGCCAGCACTGGCAGCTCCAATTCCAGCACCGAGAGCTTCCGTGGATTAAATTCCATCCCAGCTCTGCTCTGGGGAGCTGAGGGGGTGCTGAAGGCCAGGCTGGATGGAGTTTGGAGCACCCTGGGACAGTGGAAGGTGTCCCTGCCCTTGGCAGGGGATGGGACTGGAGAAGTTTGGGATCCCTTCCATCCCAAACCATTCCATGATCCCAGAAGAGCTGTCAGCTTCCTTTGACTCCCAGGCACAAGGTTTCCTTCAGTGGGGATGAGCGCAGCTTAAAACACTGTGGGTGTGGAACTCGGGTGGGATTCCGTTTTCCAGGCTCCGTTCCCCACTTCCCGCTGGAACATTTCCCTCCATCCTCGCAGATGCAGAGCTGACAGCTGCGACATTGCCTTCCTGCTGTCTCTTCCCAAACCCTTTCCACTCCTCTGTGTTCCCAGCCAGCTGCCGGCTTGTCCGGTGTGAATAACTCCGGAAGTTTTGTCCCCACCTTCCAGAGGAACGAGGGGTCAGGAGGGAAGTGCTGGACGTTCTCCCTGCCGGCAGCAAACCCAGCGGGGTGTTCCCGGGAAACCTCGTCCCTCGGGCTGGGCTTTGCCCGGCCTGTGAAATGGGGTCACGGAACCTTTGGAATTGCAGGATTTTGGGGAGACCCCAAGGGTTGCAGGAGCACGGGGCGGTCCCAGCAGGGAACACTTGTCTGGCTCCTGAGGTTCTGAACACCGGGATGGAGTCAGGGAAGCAAAGACCCTCCCTCCAGTTTGCCTGCTGGCATAGCTGCAAACATTCCCATTGTTGGTTTTTTTGTGGGATGAATTGAGGATTAAGGCCAAGAGGAGCAGAAATGTCCGGTTTGTACTAAAAGGCCAAAGGTTTCAGAATATATGAATTAACGTGCTTATGCTTCCTCCTAATGCCGATGCCAGCTCTGAGGAGCTCCCATGGGATCATTCCTGGGATACACAGAACGTGGGGGCCTGGATGGGGTCAGCAAAGCTGGGAGATGATCAAGGGAAAGGACCCGTGGAATTTTATTGTTGATCTCTGCCTGAATATGGGACTAATCCACGATGGGAGAGGATTAAAGCAGAAGAAATGTGTTGGAAAGGACTTGGCTCGAAAATAATTTAAGTGAAACGTTCTGTCTTATTTTGAATTTTATTTGAATTTGACTGAATTAATTTTTTCTGACTGTGTGAGATCAGCCTTCCACCAAACACATTCCCCCTTTTCAGAAGATTTCTCCGGTTTTAAAAAGTTTTCAAGCAAAGGCGCTTCCAGCCTGGTGTTGGCAGCTGTCAATAACCAAGAGCTGGAATCCCAAAGTATTTCCTTAAAATAATTCACCTGCTGGTTGAGCAGGATGTAACCTGCGAGCCTCTGAACCACAAATTTTGTGACTAATGGGATTAAATTTCATAACAACAGCACTGAATTTCACAGCTAGGAAGGCAACAAATGGAAAATATGCACAGAGCTGTAATTTATTTATTCCTTTCTTTGTTTCAAGCTTGAATTCGGAGAGTGAGGGGAGAACTGCAGAATGTGCTGTAAATAAATATAAAAAATGGGGTTTGAACCAAGCAAACATTCAAGGCTGGAAGTTGTCAGGTTTCTGAGCAGGGAACAAGCTGGTTAAAATACAGTTTTTATCTCTTTTTATAGATTCAGCATTCTAAAACACTCTGTAACTATGGTTGCTGCTGTCTTTCTGTTCCGTTTGTGCTGAGCAGAAGAATGGGGATATTTTTTGCACCTTTTGGGAGCAGGGGAATGTTGTTACTCCAGGGAAACTTGCTGCGATGAAAGGACGGGAAGGAGAGCTCAATGTGAACTCTGCCCTGCCTTAAATCTATTTCCAGTGGGCTGAACTGGGAGAAGGAAACCTGTGGATAACCCAGATCCTCGGGGAGGCGAGGAGGAGCACAGGCTGTGCTCCAGCTCTTTTTTAAAGCCGGCCCTTGATGCTCATCCTGCAGAGGCTCTCGGCTTCCTCGGGCTCCGCTGTCAGCCACTGGAAAATGAGATTTTTTTTCCCTGATGTTTAGCCAGAATTCCCAGTGCTTCTCCTTGTGCCTGTTCCCTTGGCTTTTCCCTGCTGGGGAGGGTCGAGGTCTTTCCTTTTTGCCACGCTCTCAAATGGGGTGACAGCACCTGGCTGTCTCTCCTTATTGCTGTTTTCCCCTTTCCCTTAGGGTTAAACCCCCCAAATTATCGTTGCAATAACGGGATTTTGGAATATTTTCCTTGCTCGTACCTTGCACAGCCCGGGAGGAAAGATCCTACAAGGTTCTGGTGACTTCGTGACAGTTTTTAGTGCTCCCTCTGAACTCCCACATTTTGCTGGCCCTGTCTCCTTTCCGCGCAGCCCATCCCTATAAACGAACCCACTGGCAGAGAAAAAGGAGGAATAAATAAAAAAATCCTCTGGATGAATCCGGGCCAGTCATTAATAGCTCCGAAGGAGTGGAGGCCTCAGAGAACATTCCAGGAGCCCTGGAGCTGGGGCTGGGAGAGCTCAGGTGAGGCGGGTGGCAGTGGTGGTGGAGCCCCAGGATTGTCCGGAGGGGTCCCTTGCCATGCCCCGCTCCGCCGCTCCCTGGTTTTATTCCCTCGGAGCCTTGGGATGCTGTTCATCCTCCCGATGCCATCTGTTTTCCTGGGTGGGAGGGAGGGATGGGATCCGCTCCAAGCCCTTCCAAGTGTTTTTCCCTGGTTGAGGCTGAGGTTCAGATGTTCCTGTGCAGCTCCTGAGGCCGCTCAGCGGTGCTGGCAGTCCCAACCCAGGGATCCAGGGGAGCTGGGATCACCCCTGGGTGGGATGGAGAGCTCGGGGGGGGTCCCTGCTGCATCCAGAGGCGGTGGAGCCGTCCCTGAATTCCTGTGCTGCATTCCCAGGGGGAATCTGCATGGACTGGATGCTTTTCCCAGCTTTGTTTCCAGCCCTGTCCCACCTCTCTCTGTTCCCACATCTGCTCTGTGATCATCTTGACCGCTGCTGGTTTTTCATTCCTTTTTGGATTCTCGTTACTTTCCCTCCACTCAAACAGTGGCCAGAGCCCTGATCTTATTCTCCCTTTTTCTGATCCCTGTCCTCATTTTCTGAACCCTGAATTTTTTTTTTTTTCCATAGGCAGCTGACACTGAGCACAGTGAGATTCTTTTTTTATTTTCTTTCCCACTCTGCAGTTTTCTGCCTTTAAGTCAGTGAATCTCACCACAAAGCTGAGCCTGGGAAACTGAGAGGAGCTTTCTGGGTACTTTTCCCAGTTTTTTTTTTTTGCAGTGGCTCCTGCGGGAGAGTTTTCTGCAAGTGCCTGCCTTGAGTGACAACACTGGAAAGCTGTCAGAGGCTGGGGATTGTGGGGATTGAAATCCCTGCAGCTCTTACAGCTCAATCCCAAAATCCTGGAATGCTTTGGGTAGGAGGGACCTTAAATCCCATCCCATTCCATGAGCAGGGACACGTCCCCCTGTCCCAGGCTGCTCCAAGCCCTGTCCAGCCTGGCCTGGGACACCCCCAGGGATGGAGCAGCCACGTTCCTCTCCTGGATCCTGACTCCCCAGGCAATGGATGGCTGTAAAATAATTCTGTTTTCAGGAAAATCCCTTTCTTTCTCCTAAATGACGTCCTGATAGGACGAGTTTGTCTTTTTTTAAGGCCTTGGAGGGATTGAATTTTTATTTTACCATTGGAGAACTCAAAGAAGGGATGCCTTTAATTAAATATCAACAGAATCCTCACTGAGTTGTAAGAGCTCACTACACGTAGTAAATCAGTAAATTTAGGGGTTTCTTGGAGTCACCCAGCTCCAAGGACTTTAATGGACATAATTCAGTGTATTTTGGGTTGGTTTTTATTGTTTTTTGGAGGTGACTTCCCCATCCCCACAGGAGCTGTTTCCACTCCCTCCTTCGGGTCTCCCAAAGAGAATCCACGTGGACTGAAAAGTGACAAAGCGTCTCCAAACTGCTAAATTGCCAATCTGTTAAAAATAATTCAACAGAAGCGAGCGTAAAATAGAATAAAAATATAGATAATGTAATCTAAGAATAAATAAAGTGTTTTGGCAATAGCCTGAGAGAATTGTCAAATGCCAAGGAGCACTGGAGGAGGAATTGGAGACCTTGTGCTGCTGCGGGGACATCGATCCACGTTTTTATTTTTCATCATTGTCAGTAGAAAGGTGGGATAATTTAAATGGAAATGAACTGATGGAAACGTCGGCTGTCCAATGAATTTAGAAAAGCTTCAGCAAAAGCCTCAGTTCCTCTGCTTGCACTGTGGGAATGACAAACAGGGATTGCTCAGTTTGGTTCTGGAAGAAGATTTGGGAAATATTAGCTTGATGCAGTTCAAAAAACCAAATTAAATCTTTATAAAATGCACCTGTTTGAGGGGTTTTGCTCTGGAACAGGTGGAATTATAATATTGGCAATTCCTGTCAGAATTAACCTGAGTTTTGTAAAATTCGGAGGATATTGTAACAACATCCCAAGTATTGCTGGGAATGTTCTGGCTGTAATTCCAGGCAGATCTGGGCGCAACCCTCTCGATTTATTTGGAGGATTGGTGGCTTTGCTTTGGTTTGCAGTTGTGCAAGCAATTCAATATTTGATACCTGCTACGGAAAATGTCCATAAAATCCTCATTCAGCCCAGGAGGGGAAATTCCCTGTTTCCCTTCCCTCTGCATTACAGCTCCGTGCCTTTGGGCCAGGCTTGAACTCCTTCTCTGGAGTCACCAGAGCAGGTTGTAAATGAAAATTTGGTGGTTATTTATAAGCTGCTGCCAAAACCCACAAGCCCAGAGGCTCTGGGTGCAAGGCTGAATCCAGCAGGTGGGTGGATGGCAAATTTATCCAAGGGCTTTGTCCATGTTTTTTTAATCTGGCTCGGGGCTGTGGCTCTGGATATCCAGCCCGTGTTGGGATTGCTCTGGGGAGGAGTCTCAGCCTGAACTAAACGAGCTGAGGCAATGCAAATCCCTCGGTTCTGTCGGAATGCTTAGGACAAACAAGGGAAATAGTAAAAAAAATCCCAAAGAAAACCATTGTGGCTGAACAAAAAGCACGTGCCAAAGTCTTCCAGAGCTGTTCTGTCCACACCTGCAATTCCCAAAGCTCTGCTGTTCCCTTCCCTTGGGAATCCAGCCCTTTTATTCCCAGAGTGGAACAATTCGGTGCAGTTCTGGTGGCTGATCCCAGTTTACAACACAAGCGATAAAATTCTCTTGAGAAAGTCATTGCTAAGATTGCATAATTGGGCATTAAAGTTCTGATTATACTTTCCAAACTCCGGGACTTTGTTAAAAACCTGACATTCCAAAGCACTGAATTTCAGTGTTTGACAGCTCAGCTGTGAGAGTTTTTTTTACAGAACATTTGTACCAGAAGAACAGCATGTTAATTGCCTAAAAAAAAACTGGGACAGATTAATCATGGAGCAGGATACTTGGGAGAATGTAGTTCTAGAGCCCTCTGCTGATGGATCTCCTCATGGAAAGGGTGGCCGGGCTGTGGACGGGGCTGGAGTGGCCGTCCCTGGAGGTGGCACTCGGTGACAAGGGCACAGCCTGGACTCGATGATCCTGGAGGGCTTTTCCAGCCTCACTGATCCTGGGATTCTCCAACCATCCAAGCAGACATCCTTCTTTTCCACGATGCCCTTGAACGTTCTTGCCATTATCCTGCTCCTCGGGCCCCTGATGTTGGAGCTGAGATTTGGGGTGAGCTCCGTGTGCAGCATTCAGAGAACGACCGGCCCCGGCTGATAACTGGATTTGGAGAAGGAGTTTGCAGCCACAAACTGCTCAATTATTAATTCTTTATTTTTTCTTTGCTGTTAGTAGTGGAAGCCGGGTTTGTGTCACACAACAAAATCACAGAACCCACAAGGACCATCCAAGTCCAGCTCCTGGCCCTGCACAGGCCTTGTTGATTGTTCTTGAGGATATTTGAAGCTGAGAGAGCTCTGGCAGGGCTTTGTTTTCTCACATTTGTGAAGCCAAAGCTTTCTAGCACAATAACTTCCTTGGAAAAGGGAGGAGCTGCCCTGGAATCTGCCATTTCCTTGTACCAGGGCAGCTGGTCTAGGGGTGACTCTGGCAGCACCTTGGGAAGGGTTGGGAACCTCTTGTTTCCAGAGCCAGGCAAGGAGAGGATTTAATTTCAGCCAGAGAGGCTGTGCTGAATTCTGAGTTCTGAATTCTGCGTTCTGAATTCTGAATTCTGAATTCTGAGTTCTGAACTCCAAGTTCTGAATTTTGAATTCTGAGTTCTGAGTTCTGAGTTCTGAATTCTGCGTTCTGAATTCTGCATTCTGAATTCTGAGTTCTGAGTTCTGAATTCTGAGTTCTGAATTCTCAGTTTTGAATTCTCAGTTTTGAATTCTGAGTTCTGAACTCCAAGTTCTGAATTTTGAATTCTGAATTCTGAGTTCTGAATTCTGAATTCTGAATTCTGAGTTCATCTCCCCTTGACGGGGGACCTGACCCTGACAAAACTTGTTTAAACCAGAGAAGAGCAGGAGGCACCGGAGCGTTAAAACCCGGGATACAGGAAGGAAGTGAAGATGTGCCGGCCGCAGGTTTCCTTAGGGAAGTGAAATCCAATTTCAAGGAAGCACTTGCCAGTGCAGCGTTTTATGAAAGAACATTCTCTGGGCAGCTGTGGCTGCCCCTGGATCCCTGGCAGTGCCCAGGCCAGGCTGGACACTTGGAGCAGCCTGGGACAGTGGAGATGTCCCTGCCATGGCAGGGGTGGCACTGGGGGGGCTTTAGGGTCCCTCCCATCCCAGGATTCCACGCTATCCATTGAAATACAGAGGAGACAGGCTTAGGAATTCCTGGATAATGAGGTGCTCATGGAGATAAATGGGTTTAATGCAAAATCATTTTCTCGTATTTGAGCAACCAATTTTCACGGCTCCTTGGGGGAATTGTGCCTTTGAGATTTCGCTGGTGCTGACATTCCCTGTACAGCCACGGGCTTTGGCATTCCCAGAATCCCATGGAAGCACCTTCCAGCACTGCATCCATGGCCGGGAAAGGGATGGAATAACAGGACTGAGAGGAAGTGGCAGACAGCAAAAGGCTTTGTGCTTTTTGTCAAAATACAAGGAGTGGAGTGAGCAGAGAAATGTTTTTAGTTGGGAGTGAACGAGGGGAAGAACTAAATCTGTGTTTGTGCAGGTCAGTGGAATGTTTCTGCAGGAATTCCTGGGAGAGAGGGTAATTCCATAGCAGAGAAAGGATCATTCCACGGGACAGAAAGGCAGGGAATGTTTGGTGCTTCAAACTTTGAACCCAGCCGTGGGGAGTTTGGGGAGATGAGGGAAGAGGGTGTGAGCCAGAGGAGGGGTCTGGAGGTGGGAGCTGAGCTTGGAATGGGATGTGTGGAGGAGGGAGCATTGGGATGGGAAGGAAGGAGAGGGTGGCCCAGGGGAGAAGTTATTACTGGGGAATAACGAGGAGCAGAGAAGGTTAAAGAAGGTAAATGAAAGCTGGGAAATCGTGGGAACATCCTGGAGAACGGGCACCTTGTGGGATAGAAACCCTCAAGGTACAGCTGGAGTGGTGGGGGTTGGCAGAAAACCGGGCGTGGGATCAGAACTGGGATTCTGAATGGTTGAAAAATCCCTGTTTTGTTCGGAAAGGGAAAGGTTCTGTGACTGGATGGGAACATTTCCCACACTGAGGGAGCCACACGTTTTCCAGGCAGTTTGCTGTGAGCATTCCAGAGGCTTGGGAAATCCAGGAATGGACTTAATCTCCAGTTTGGAACTTCAGTAATGTCTGCTCCAGTGGGGATGTCCCATCCCATGGGAGAGAGGCAGCAGGGATGGGGAGGGAAAGGTCCCCCATCCCTCAGGGCAAGAGAGACCCCGAGGGGCTGGAGCGTGGCCATGGCAGGGAACGGGGCTGGGAGGGGGCTGGAGAATCCCTGAGGGAGCTGGGAAGGGGCTGAGCCTGGAGAAAAGGAGGCTCAGGGGGGCCCTTGTGGCTCTGCACAACTCCCTGCCAGGAGGGGACAGCCGGGGGGGATTTGGGATCTGCTCCCAGGGAACAGGGACAGGAGGAGAGGGAACAGCCCCAGGCTGGGCCAGGGGAGGCTCAGGGGGGACAGCAGCAGGAATTTCCCCATGGAAAGGCTGCCCAGGAAGTGCCCAGGGAGGGTTGGGGTGCCCATCCCTGGGGTGCCCAAGGAATGTGTGAATGTGGCACTTGAGGACCTGGCCAGGGCTGTTGGGCGACGGCGGAACTCGCAGACCTTAAGGATCTTTTCCACCCTTACCAATCCCCGGATTCTGCGATTCCGCGTCCGTGCCAGAGGATCGGCTCTCACTGTGAGTCAGAGCTGTCACTCTGAATTCAAGCTCCCTGTCCTGGCTGCCGTTTGTGGCTCCCATTTCCCTCCCTGGCACTGCCACCCTGCCAGCTCAGCGGAATGTCCCCTCGTTTCCTGCAGCAATCCTGCTAAGCTGATTAATAATTACAATTAAAATGTGTCGGGAATAATGCAGCTGGGCTCTGATGGAAACCACTGGAAAGTAATCAGGGATTTTGAAGGATCCTGTGAGGAAGAAACCTGGTCCTGTTGTTCCTACTTAAATCCCAATTTGTTCCCGTGGTGCCTTCATCAGGTGAATGATGTTTTCTCTGCTGTTCCTTTGGAGGGAACACTTCCAGCCATTGCTCCATAAAGCATCAAATAAAGCCCATTTCATCCCAAATTTCACAGCACATAATCTCCTAAACGGAAGGATTACTTCACAAAAAAAGCTGCGACACATCAAAGATCCGAGCAGAAATGCAAATTCCCTGATTTCCAGACAGCACACTTCCTAAAGAAATGTCTCGTGTTTATTGGGATTCTCTCCTGCTGAAATGTCTGCAGGGTGAGCTGTCAGAGTGATTGGAATTTCTAGCAATTAACAGCATAATGATTAATTTTCGACGTGTGCCGCTAATGTGCAACAAATTACTGGAATTCTGTCACTTCTATAAAAAGAATCCGGGTTTTTCCTTGAGGTTGTGCAAGAATTGTCTGTAGGGAGAACAGGACACAGAATTTTTGATAATCAAACCAACCCCGACAGCTGCTTTTGCTGTCATTAAAATCTCTTTGCAATTGGAGTCATCATCGTCTAGGATTATCCAAAACCATCCACTCAGAAAAGCTCCTTTAGGAAGGAATTTCAAGGAAGGAAGTTGGGACTTCCAAGGCAAGGCCAATAGTAACCTTTGGAATCAATGAATGTCTAATCAGAAAATATAAAATTTGCCTTTCTGTCCCAAAGGCGTAAGGTCTGGGCATTCAAAACTGGCACTTGGTAGAAATAATTCTTCCATTTCACTTTATCCTTTTTCTGCATTTTCCCAGATCTCAAGGTGTTCAGGTCTCCAGGGACCTCCCAGGACTTGCAGCAAAGCCAGGGAAGCTTTCCCTCATTAATATTCCCGGGAGACAAAAGCTAAAATCTGATTTTTCATGCTTGGTTATTTTATTTTAGGATTAGCCAAATCTGAATGTGAACCTGAACGCAGACCATTGTAATGGGGACATAATGAAGGGAATTCAATTATCAGCATTAAATGGCATTTCTGGGGGAGATAGGCTGCTTATCTGGGAATTTCAGTGCAGTAAAACAATGGAGATAATATTGCACACCCCTCTCTTTGATAAGACCAATTCCCCTTTGGAAGCTCCCTAATAATTCTGTTATTGTGACTTTAGAGCCAGAGTGCCTTAATCTTTCGGGAAGGTTAATGAAGACTATTACCAATGGCTTACACAACCTGAATAAATCCCTAATTTTGCATTTCCAATTAGGAACAGAACAGTGACATTCCCGGTAGGATCCAAGGTAGAGGCAGTGAGAGTTACACAACTCGCAGGGCAAGGAAACAAAGTGCTAAAAACTCCCAGTGCTCGTGCAAAGCTGGTGCCTGCAAAGCTGCAGCTCCCAGAAAGGTGAGCAGCGAATTTAAAACCCCAAATCTGGATGAGGAGGTGGCAAAGCTGTAGAAAGGTTCCACGTGGTTGCGAAAGCAGAGAGAACCTTCCTCCGTCCCTTCAAAGCTCCGAATCATTAACAGGGTTGTGCTTCTAATTGAAATGTGGTGCTGGAAATGAGGATGACTCCGAGAGCTTTGAAGTTCCCTAATTATTGCCGTGACCCAGACTGCAACGGGACACTGTGGAAATCAGCCAGGCAGCCCACAGAATTAATTAAAGGGAAGAAAGGAAATAAAAGTGGATGTCTGGCCAGTGCCAGGAGAAAATCCATGGGGAAAAGGCTTCGGGCTGAAGGAAACTTGAGGGTTGTTTTCTTTTTTAATTCCAACTTTAAGCTCAGCTCTGTTCCGTTTCGTGCGTGTAGTCCCTGTTATCAAATCTCTTTTGGCAGAGAAAATGTAAATTCCGGGGTATTGGAACAAACTGGGGAATTCCCAGTGCCTTCCTTAAAGGCAGAGGAGGGAGCAGCTGCCCGGGAACACCTCCCTGGAATCCTGGTAAATGCTCCAGGAAGGGCTTCTGCTTTCCAAACAAGTCTTTTATGGGATTTGGGGAAAAGAGGGATGTGCTTTAAACAAGGGGAGGTTTAGACTGGATTCTTTATTGGAGATTTAGATGGGACACTGGGAAGGAATTCCATATTGATGGTGTTGATTGTAATAAGAGAAAGAGAACGGGAGCAGGAAAACCATCCCTTGTGTGAGATGGGTGACAGAGGAGGCACTGGAGAGAATTCCCTGCTGCTCTGGGAATAATCCCTATTTTCTGAACCCTCTGGCAAACATTTTACTGCCCATTCCAGCCCTGCCACGCTCCCAAGGTCTGGATTTTCAGCATTTCTCAGTAACTTTTTAGCTCTTCCAGATCCCTGCAACTGGGATTTCTTGGAGTTTTCTAAATGGAATTGGAAGAGCGGGAGGGGTTTGATGTTTGCTGCCCAGTCAGACAGCTCAGGTCGGTCCCTGAGGACCCAGAACCTGCTGGCTTTGGCCTTGGTTGGATTTTGGCTCTGGATATTCACTGTGGCACTGCAACAACTCCCTGAGGTACCCACGCGTGAAGCGTTCCGTGGAAAACTTGTGTGGGAGAAAAAATTAAATCCGTCATTAATGGATCCTGCAAACCAGCAAGTTAAAAATTGATTTATCCTGCCAGTTACACGGAGGTGACTCCTGGAGCTTTTTGTGGCAGCATTTTCACCACCTCTGTTCTGCACCCCCTGCTTGGCTCTTCAGGAGATCCCAGAATTCCAGAACGGTTGGGGTTGGAAGGGATCTTAAATTTCATCCCATCCCACCCCTGCCATGGGACCTTTCGCTGTCCCAGGCTGTTCCAGCCCGGCCTTGGACACTTCCAGGGATCCAGGGGCAGCCACCGCTGCTCTGGGAATTCCATCCCAGCCCTTTCCCACCCTCCCAGCCAGGAATTCCCTCCCTACATCCCATCCGTCCCTGCCCTCTGGATACAGCTCCTCGTGTGCAGGGCCCACTGCAGAGGATAAAGCTTCTGAGATGAAAAAGGAAAATGTTCTGTGCTTTGTCCTGTTGTTTCAAGATAATTGGAATGCTGGAGTTTGTTGAGCTGTTTCATCCCATCTCTAAATCAGCCGGGTGAACCTGTGGCAGTTTCCTCTGTCTTTCCAGCCGCCGAGGGAAATGTCTTCTCCTGTGACCCCTGATAAACAGGGATTAATGTTTTCCTGCACAAAAGATCCATGAATTGGGAAGGGATTGTATTTTATTGTAATTGATTTCCATAAAGCTCCTGTTTTCCTCAGATGAAGGAGTTTCTTTATAAAACAATCAGCTGCAGGAGCTGATAATGAGCTGCTTGCTGGAGCTGAAAAGGAGCAGGTTATTTTGTGCTGCTTTCCTCATTTATCTGTCTTTACTCGAGAAATAATCTGATTTTTGAGCTCTCTTGGAGGGTCTGATCTTGCTGTGTAATGTGTGACACGGGGCAATGACCTCAGGACTCAGCTGCGGGGAATTTTAGTCCTTGAATGGGGAAAAGCACCAAGCTCTGGTGTTTCCAGGGGGAGCAGAAGAGGGGTGAGGAATCCCTTGCAGGGATTAAGGAATGGAGGGAGCTGCTGTGTCCCTGACCCAGCCCAGGCAGCGGGCGGCTCCTGGACTGATCCTTTTCCATGAGCAACCACCAGCGCCAAGGAAAGGATCCTGAACATCAGGACAGAGCGAAATGCAGGGAAGGAAAGTGTAATTACCAAAGCTGGAATTAGTCCAGGGTAGGAATTAATAATGCTGAAATTAATAAAAGGTTTAATTACCACAAGCCCACAGGGTGTGAAATTCCACTCCTTCCAATCAAAGCCCAGGTCCTTCCATTCCATACTGGTGCTTTCTACAAAAACCTTATTGTGCTTTATTTGGACTAATTTCGTGCTTTTTTTTTTCCCCAAATATAAGTCAAAACCTTGGAAGTGGCTTGGAAAATGGGAGTCGAAGGCTGAGCCCACCTTGCCTTTGTGCTAAATATGTTTCAGGACAGCCTGGTTTATCCAAAATGCTGAAGTAACTCCTCAAGGTGTCCAGGATGGATTTGGGAACTGCTTGACGTGTTCCAAATCTGTTTTTGGAGTGTTGCCTCCGTCCCAAAGTGGTTTTGTTCCGGTGACAAGGAGTAGGGCCCTGTGTAAAGTTACTCACTGAGTGCGGGAGGGTCTGCATCGCTGGGATTGAGCGTGGGAGAAGTTTGGGAAAACTTCCTGGGTGCGTACTTCAGCACGGGAGAAGGAATGGATTTTGCTGAATCCCCTCTTGGAGCCTCCAGCAGAGCGTGGTGGCGTGGGAGGAGCAGGAATGGTTTGGGGTTGCTCTGGAGCCAAGGATTCCATTCCTGCTTTCCTCAGCTGCTGCAGGAGCCCATGTGGGATCCCGGGATAACGCCCATTTCCCACAGAAATCACACCCAGGTCTGATCCAGTCCAATTCATTCATTCGATAACAGTCCAATTCTTTCAAACAACTACAAATTTCTCGGTGTTCTTCTCTAGGAGCTGTTGAAACACAGATTTGGATTGCTTTCTTAGGGGCAGTCCCATTAATCATGAGGCCTCCTGTTCTAATTACCTCTCCTACAGTCCCTGGAGGTGACCACAGCCCTTGCTTTCACCATTCTTGCTTTTCATAGACTTTATTTTTGTTCATGAGCACCGTTGATGGGTTTAGATCTTTTAAATAAGAATATCTTCCCATGGATCCCTGGCCTGAGTCCCTGGGCCAGGGACCGGCCTTGGCTCTGTGCTTCCATGGATGTGTTTGGATTTTGGGGCTTCCCATGGCTCATTTCCCCGTTACAGCCCGGCTTGTGGCTGGGCTGGGTGTGTTCCCTTCCATCCCAGAGTGGGGAAGAGCTGCAGGGTCCAGGTTTTCTCCTTCCACTCCCAATCCCACCTTTTCCCTCCAGAAAGGCGCCACAAACGCCGCGCGGATATCCCTCGGGAAAAGCGGTTTCTACACAAACTGCAATCCCGAGAATAATCCCCAAGAGCGTTCCCCCAGAAGGCTGCTGGTGTCAGAACCCCGTTTTTCCTCCCCTTTTCCCCTCAGTATGCTGCTTGGAGATGACAAGCAAAAGGAAGCTGATCGGGCGCCTGGTGCCGTGCCGGTGCTTCCGCGGCGAGGAGGAGATCGTCTCCGTGCTGGATTATTCCCACTGTGGCCTGCAGCAGGTGCCGAAGGAGGTTTTCAACTTCGAGCGGACCCTGGAGGAGCTTTACCTCGACGCCAACCAGATTGAGGAGCTTCCCAAGGTAATCCGTGTCCTGCTGGGACTCCGGGGCAAAGCCGTGGCCTGGAGCGTGTGCCCGGCCCTGGCACTGCCGGAGCTCCCGGGGACGGGCGGAGAGGGGGACGCCAGGGATATTCCTTGGGATTGGGGCTGGACTGGGAGCAGTGGGGACTCCTGCTTCACAGCAAAGGAATGGGGCAGCTGGGAGCCTGAAACTGGGAAAAACAATTCTCCAAAGGAAACGGTTCTGGCGTCACGGAGATTTCCGTGGGATCCAGTACCTGGATCAGGAGTCAGCGCTGCCCCTGGATCCTCTCTGTCCCTGCTTTTCAAAGCAAGCTCTCCTTCAGGATCAGCCCCTTATCCCTGTGGGACATTCCTGGGAATGCCAGGGATGTTCTCTGTGCCACGATCAGCCCTTTATTCCTTTGGAATATTCCTGGGAATGCCAGGGATGCTCTCTCTGTCAGGATCAGCCCCTTATCCCTGTGGGGCATTCCTGGGAATGCCAGGGATGTTCTCTGTGCCAGGATCAGCCCTTTATTCCTTTGGAATATTCCTGGGAATGCCAGGGATGCTCTCTGTGTCAGGCTCAGCCCTTTATCCCTCTGGAATATTCCTGGGAATGCCAGTGCTCTCCCCTGGGTCAGGATCAGCCCTTTATTCCTTTGGAATATTCTTGGGAATGCCAGGGATGCTCTCTGTGTCAGGATCAGCCCCTTATCCCTGTGGCGCATTCCTGGGAATGCCAGGGATGCTCTCTGTGTCAGGATCAGCCCTTTATCCCTCTGGAGTATTCCTGGGAAATGCCAAATGTCCAAGCAGGAGTTCCATAACTGCCCTGAGATCATCCAAGTCATCCTTCCCATGTCAAACTCCCCTTCTGGAACCTTCCAATCCGTCCTCCTGCTGATCAGTGTTTGCTCTAAGGAATTAAAAGTTACCTTAACCAAAATGTTCTGGAAGCAACAGAGGGAAAGGTGGAAAAAGCAATTAATGGCAGGTGCTGGCTCCGTAATGAGGCGTGAAGGGATGGGATCCCGGACTTAATGGAATTTTTCTCCCCACTAATGAAAGATGCTCACAAATCTTTAATTAAACATTGCTCCAGTCTCCATCATCTCACAGCAAACTTCTCGCTTTTGCTGCGCAGAGACTTTGTAAAAACTTCCATTTACGAAAGTACAAAACGGGCTTTTCCCATGCCCTGGGGTTGCTTTGCTGGGATGTGATGGTTCATTGCTGGGGAGGTCTCGCTCCATGGAGGAATTCTGCACAGATGGTGGGGCAGGGCGGCCAAAATCCCGTTATTTTCATGGAAAAATGCGGTGGGGAGCTGTCTGAGCTCTCCTGGAGACACAGCTGTGTTCTATCCCCAGAAATCCCAAATGGATCCTGGGGAAAACCTGCTCAGGAAGCCCGGAGGTCTCTTCTCCTTCTTCCCCTTCTCTTTCTCCTTCTCTTTCTTCTTCTCTTTCTCCTCCTTCTTCTCCTTCTCCTTTTCATCATCATCATCATCAATTTCATTTCTTTCCCTTCTGCTACTGAGGAATATTGGAAGTGTCTCATTTAGGGAGGGATTTTTAGGATATTTGGGGTTGGGCCTCTTGGAATTATCGAAGTGTTCCATACTTGATGGAAAACAAATACATCAGAGCAAGATGCCAGAATTCTGTATGGAAAAAAAAAGGAGGACCAGAGGGAAGAGGTCCAAAACGCTAAAATTGGGATGAAGGTGATAATTTTAATTTCGAGTGAATCGAGTTTAACATAATCCCGGCCATGTGGAAGAGAAGATTAATGGCAGTGTTAATAGCACTCATCAGTTTGTGTCTTAAGCCTTTATTAATTGTTAACAGGAATTCAACAGCTGAAATAATTCCTTTATCAAATTTTCTGCTCGAGGTGTTTTTGCTGCAGAGCTCAAGGCTTTTTTTCATCACTGAATTAATATTTCAGGAGAGAAAATGCCTTTTTTTTTTTTCCCCATGAAACTGGCGCCGTATTACTTAACATGAACTTCTGTGTTCTATTAAATTCTAACATTCTCTCCTCCTTTTGTAAATGTGATTTCAAAGAATTTCCTCCAGAGGATATTTTTGGTCATTTTCTGTTCTTTGCCAAATATTCTGTGCCCCTGATACTACAAAATTCTTTTGAATCAAAACCCTTGATCATGTTTTATTATTTACTGAGGAAACAACTCAGTTAAGCCCAGCTCTACTTTAGTTTCTCGTGATGCTCTAGAACCCAGTAAATTACTTTACATTGAACTGTCGCCTTAAACTCGTTCTGCCTGATTTTATTTTTATTTATACTTTCCATTTTAGGTATCATAATGATGATTCTTTTCCTGCTGATTTTTCATTCTTCGTTTCTTGTATTTCTTTGGTTTTTTAAGACCTTCCAAGATGTTTTTATGTTTCTTACTCTCTTTTTTTGGCTAAACCCAGCCAAGTCTTTTTATTCTCCTTGCCTCTGACTTTGTTCTCCTGCTGCAAAAAATCCTTTCTTTGTATGAGTCAAATGAATTGATGACTAATAAAGGGAAAATTGATCTGGATGAGAGTGGAGTCATTGGAATCAGCATCCAGAAAAACATGAGTGGGATGGAATTCTCCCCAGAGGTGCAGAATAAAACCCTGATTTTATAACTCAGAGCTCAGTAGCATCACTTGGATTTGGTCTGAGAGGAATTAAAGTTGTGCACGGACAGAGGGAATGATGATTCCAACAAAATCCTGATGGCCAGGGAGCTCTGGAAACTGGGATAAATATCTGTTCCACATCCGGTGGGTGAAAAAAAAAGCAATTTTGGGACCTCATTCCCACATTCCATGTCTCATATTCCTTCTGGTGGAACAGCACTTCATAAAATCATTGCAGAGGGAAGATTTTTAATGGGGCTCCTCCTTACAGCCCTTCCAAAGCCTTGGGTGTGCCCAGGCAGGGTCAGAACTCTGAGTTCTGAGCCTTCCTCAGCTCCCAAAGGAATTCCCGGCGAAAACTGGGGATCCACTTCTATAAAATTGGAATTTGATGGGAGAATTAGAATTGAGTCCTGACTTTTGGTCAGGGATTCCAAGAAAGCATCCTTTGGATAATGCTGAAGCATTTTTGTATCTTGAGGATAATTATTTAACCTGAATCCCCGTCACGGTATTTTAAAATCTGCCCTGAAATTTAGTTACGAAATCAAACATTTTCATTTACCAGGAGGCCCAAAAATTTGGAAAGTTTTATGACAAATATGAAATATATCAATAAATATGAATTATATTTCAAAATCGCAAGATCCTGATTGCAATGAATTGACAGATTTTGTCTGTCTTTGAACACCCCTGCTACGCACGACCCGTTTGTCTCATCCCTGGCAGCTGTGGGAGACTTTCCAAAACTGAGACTTTCCAAAAAACCCGCTCGGAGGACTGAATCCTGCTGTGGCCAGTGGGGGTTTGTGTGTCAATAACGATCCCAAATGGATTATTTTTTAATTATTATTATTTTTTCCCCCATGAAACAGCAACTGTTCAACTGCCAAGCCCTGCGGAAGCTGAGCATTCCCGACAACGACCTGTCCAGTCTCCCGACCTCCATCGCCAGCCTGGTCAACCTCCGGGAGCTCGACATCAGCAAGAATGGTGAGGGCTCTAAATCCCCAGCGTCCCCCCCACAAAAAATCGGGAGCAGGGATGAAGTTTTTTACCCCTCGAGATGAAGAAATTCGCGCCCCGTCTCGGGTTTCCCGCCCGGCGCTTCAGGGGAGGGTCTGTGGAAATCCTGCCCCGGTTTTTCTGTAAAAAAACAGAGTTTTCTTTAGCATCCTGCACTCTGAGGGCTTCTGCCCAGCTGGGAATAGGAATGTGAGGCCGGGTTTCTGGAATATTCCACTTCCAGAGAGTTTCGAGCTCGCTGGGCTCTTGTGTAGGGGATTTAAACAATTCCCTGGATTTATCTGGACGGGTTTGCTGCTGTGCGTTCCCAGTTCTGCTTTTTCATATGGATGGGCCTAAAAACCTTTGCTGTCTGAGCTCGAGGGGGTTTGTTTCTAAAAACTGAGGCTTAGGAACTCCTGGAAATGTTGGGAAGTTTCCTGTCAGTGGAGGCCTGGAGACCCTGAGGGTTCTGTGAGAGAGAAGCAGCTTGGGAAGGATGAAGGCACAAATCTCAGCACAAATTATGTCACTGTTAATTCCAGAACATTATATAAATCAAGCATTAGCAGAAGAGTTATCACTTTGTATTTTTATGTATTTATTTAGGGCTTGAGCATCACCTTTTGGATGATAATTCCAAACTGCGTTTCCTTCCTGCTCGAGCTGAAGTCTGAGCTGAAAAAACCCCCATGAAGCATTTATGAACAAAGGAGGCTGAGCAGTTCTTGTGCGGATAATATTTTTCTGTATCTACTAAATATTTTTGTGCATCTAATATTCTTTCCCCTTTTTTTTTTTTTTTTTTCTTTTTTTTTTCTTTAGGAATCCAAGATTTCCCAGAAAACATTAAGTGTTGTAAGTGTTTAACGATCATCGAAGCCAGCGTCAATCCCGTGTCCAAGTGAGTACCAGGAGCTCGTTCTGCTCATTCCAAGGGCGCGAAATGTGCTCAACGCGAGCTCAGAGTTCAGGGCTTTGTGTCCAGACCTCTTGCAGGGTTAATTTGAATGTCTTTCTAATTGTTTTAAACCCAGGGTGGGTTTGTCTGAGCGCTCTGTTAGTGCCAGTCAGGCTGGGCAGTCTCTAAACACAGGGGTGAGGCTTCACTTGGCCAGCCCTTATCCCTTATTCCTTCCAAAATCCTGCAAAAATAGCAGCAAAGGAGGTGCTGTGACTCCAGGATTTACAAAGTGGAGTGAAGGGTGAAATGGTGATGTTTCAGTTTAAAAAATGGAGAGAGAAAGGGAGAGGGAGAGGAAGAATGAGAGGGAAAAAGAAGGAGAGAAGGAAAAGGAGAAAAAAAATATTAAGAGGAAAAGAGAAAGGAAGGGAAGGGAAGGGAAGGGAAGGGAAGNACTTTTGGTTTAAATCCCTCAAGCAGGAGGGGAGAAGAGGCTGCTTCCCCCTGAATGTGCCAGGCCTGGGCATTTCCTGTTTGCAGCAATGCAGGGAAAATGGGAATGGGCAAAAATGTCTGTTAGAAGTGAGTTCTTCAGGAGAGTTTGGGTAGAAGAAGGTGAGAGGGAAAGTCACCTTTCTGCTTCTAAATATACATTGTTATTATCTCCATGGCAACTCGGGGGGAGCATTAAGGTTTGCTCTGTTTTTTTAGGCTGCCAGATGGCTTCACACAACTTCTAAATTTGACCCAGCTCTATCTCAATGATGCCTTTTTGGAGTTTCTTCCAGCTAACTTTGGAAGGTAAGAATGAGTCACCACAGCACATTCCTGTCGTTTGAACCCAGCTCAGGCTCACAGGGACAGGCTCAAAGCTTGGAAAACTAAAAAAACCCCGAAATTTTGGCCTCCCAGCCCTGTTTTCACGAGGGGCTGGGAGAATGAGTGTTGTGTCAGCAGGGATGTGGTGGTGAGGGGATGGAGTGTGGCAGTTTGGGGAAAGGTGACGCGGAAAAATGATCTTCCCTTGCTTGGTAAAATTTAAAAAGTTTAATAAAAAGACAATTAGGAGACAATAAAAGAAAGGTTTAGGCCGGGTGTTCAGCCACGAGCGCACTTTGCCATCTCAGGAACACTTAAATGCACCGGCATGTTGCATATTCATAGCCCTCCGTGTATTATTCAAACATTCCTTTGAGTTCTGATGGTTTTTTGCTTGGTTTATTCCTCCCTGTGGCTCAATCCTGCAGTCCCCAGTCCCTGATGACAACGGGAGAGGCAATAAATTCTTCCTTTGGGGTTCTGGTGTCTGGTATCTCGAGGCAATAAATTCTTCCTTTGGGGTTCTGGTGTCTGGTATCTCCGTCTAGGTAGGACAACCCGAGAATGTGAAGGATTTCCTGGTTGTCTTTTTTACCATTCTCTGAGTTAGCTCCAGAAAGCATTTTACACACGGTAAAGTTTTCCCAGCATTATACATACAGCCCTCATTTCAATATTTGCAGAAAGCCAAATTTATAATACGTATTTATAACAGTGAGGACGAGCAGAGCTTGGAGAGGCTCGGCCTTCCTGCAGTGCCTCAGCTGGGGCAGGGGCAGAAAGCAGCAGCTCCCTTTCCAGAAAGCTTTTCTTTTCAGCAGCTCCTTCCCAGAAAGTTTTTCCTTCTCAGCAGCTCCTTTTCCAGAAAGTTTTTCCTTTTCAGCAGCTCCCTTTCCAGAAAGCTTTTCTTTTCAGCAACTCCTTTCCAGAAAGTTTTTCCTTTTCAGCAGCTCCTTTTCCAGAAAGTTTTTCCTTTTCAGCAGTTCCCTTTCCAGAAAGCTTTTTCTTTTCTTTCCAGGCCCCTGCCTGGTGATGGGGCCGGAGGGTGAAGAGCTGCGGGTCAGAAGGGCACGAAGAGGAGGCTTGGAGTGGTGGGATGAGCAAAGATGAAATGCTGAAAGCGGAACGAGAGAGGGGAGCCCGAAGAGAGCAGAGCAGAAGGGGTGGGGAGCGAGGGTAAAAATAAACGCAGCGAGAGCAGAGGCAGAGAATGTCAGGCAAGGACAGAGCAGAGGTGGTGGGAATCAGAGTTAACCCAGTTTCCATAGGAGGGGGCACCTCACCCTGCACAGCCCTGGCAGAAATGGGGATTCATTCCACTGGGAATGGTTGGGATTTCTGCCCTGGGATTGTCCCCACCCCGGGCAAGGAGCTCAGGAGACAAAAGATCAGCAGAGCAAAGCTTTGGGGTGGTCACAGAGCCTGTCCAAGGCCAGTTTTAGGCTGGTCACTGCAGGCACCTGGGTGAAAGTTTAATT
>WBMY01014393.1:0-20935 GCA_013397315.1 Donacobius atricapilla
GCCCTGGGCAGGGCCCGGCGCGGGCTGGGGCAGCGCCCCGAGGTCCGGCCCGGGGAAACACCCCGACAGCGCCAAACAAGCAATCGATTCTGGCCAATTAATGCCTGATAAGAACTAATAACCCTCCTTTCCCTTTCTTATTACCGAATGACCTCCAGCGATCCATTAGTTTAACGAATGATATGCGAACGTTCAGCATGGCTAATGACTCTGGATTAAACCCACTGACACCTAATTCATCAGCGTGCCCGCAGCACGGCGCCTGTTGTGCCGCACTCTCCATCAGCCCCGCATTCCCGCGGCGCCCGCCGGCGTGTCCCTGGCACCGCGTGTCCCTGGCACGGCGTGTCCCTGGCACCGCGTGTCCCTGGCACCGTGTGTCCCTGGCACCGCGTGTCCCTGGCACGGCGTGTCCCTGGCACCGCGTGTCCCTGGCACCGCGTGTCCCTGGCACCGTGCAGGGCACCGCGTCCCCGTGTGTCCCCGAGCTGCGTCCGGAGCGGCCGGCGCTGGGCTGGCACCCGCGGTGCCCGGGGCCGCTGCCACGTCCCCTTGGCCGCCGGCTCCAGCATCGCCCCGCTCCAGTGCCCTCCCTGCTCCCTGCGCTCCGCTAGGATGTCCTAAAAAGCTAACTAAGCTGAAATTATTTTCTTTCCTTGGAAAAGCCTTTAAATAATGTATTGCCCTCACTTGCTGTTTACTGAGTGGTTTTTTTTAAACCCAGGGAACTTTTCCTTCTCACTTGGGTGTTGCATCTGTTTGTTGTAGGGTGTGAATTACCCTTGGGAGGATCGCTGGAAATTCCATCTCAAGGCCAGCGCCCCGTGGCCCCTGAGCTCCCAGCCTGGCTCCTGGAGCGGAGGGCTCTGGGGTGGCCACTTGCAGGGGCTGAGGGGAAAAGCTCCCAGCCCTGTTTGCAGTGGAAAGAGCCGAACAGCCCCAAGGAGGGTGGGGAGAAGGACGAGAAGGGTGCCGCAGTCTTGCTCCCATCTGACAGCGCTCCATCACCTCGGCATGTGCCTGGCAGCTCTGGCTGGCCGCTGGGAAGACTTCCCTGGGCTCGTGGATTGCTCCTCCCAGCCAGCTGCCGGCGCTGGCAGCAGGACAGCACCGACCCCGGCTTCAGCGCAGCTCCCGCAGAGCCGGTGCAGAAGCCCCGGGCTAATTGAGCTCGGCAGTGCCGGCTGAGCCGGGTGTTGCAGCCCCGCGGCCGGTCCCTATCGATTTCGATGGTTGCTAATGGTCTTTTTCATACAATAAGAGGCTTTTGTGGGGAGAACTTAATCCAGTCCTGTCGCTGGGTGAAACTGTACTGCTCACTGCTCGGATTTCCAGGATGTGAGCTACTTTAATAGCAGAGGGAGTTTTATCTAATACATTTAATGCTCAAATATTTTTATGGTGTGACAGGTCCTAATTGCATTGCTGCAGTGCCAGGAGTGTAAGAGGCCATGGGTCTGCTGGGTGTGAGGGAGCTGTGCTGGCACATGGTGGCTTGTGGGCACCTTGGCAGTGTGACTGTCACCGTCACCGGTTGCTGTGCCGGGCCTCAGTGCAGCCAGCAACACAGATTATTGAGGTGATGATGACACTGGTCTGGAGATGAGGGAAATGTGCAGGGAACAGGAACTTGGTGTTCCCCAGGGAAATTTTTTTGTCTTTTCTCTCCTCAGCAGTGCTGCTCTTGCTGCTGGAGAGTTGGGTTAGGGCCAGGGGCAACTCCTCGTGTCAGGCAGGGGTGGCAGAGGTGACAACTCTTGGGACAGGGATGCCAGGGCAGGGTCAGGTCCAGTGTGCTTCAGGATGTGCTGTCATGCGGGGCAGGCAGGGCATGCTCAGGGCAGGCAGGACGTGCTGACGGTGTCATGCGCATGTGCCTGTGTTGCAGGACACACTCCCCTTACCATGCACGTGGCATCTGCCAGCCCAGACCTCTGCCAGCTGCACCCAGCTCCCCTCCTGTGGCTGAGGGCAGAGCTCTGGGGTTGGCTTGTGCAGGGCTGGAGATGTGCTCCTGCCTTTGAACTAAGTGTTCAGAGAGGTCTCATGGACTGCGATGGCCAGATCAAAGGTTAGGAAATTTCGTTGTGTAACTTACGTAAATGAGGACTAATGAGGTTCTCATGATTACCTTTAATTAGCTTTTCCACAAGTAGCAGTGGTTTATATGGTGTGAGCCAGAATGGGTGGCACACGCAGGTATGTGTGCAGCCAAGCACCTTCATTAAAAACGTTTTTAAAAAATTAATCTGCAAGACGCAAATTATCTATTAAATGCTCAAGTAGAAGGTTTCAAGTGGGGAAAAAAAAAGCACAAGGAAAGCAGCAGCTCTGCAAGGCCTCCAGGACTGTGGTGTGCAGAGCAGCAGGGTGGGCTCTGCCACACATGCCAGTTATGGCACAGGGTTCGAGTCTGTCCTTGAGGCTGTGGGGGCTGTCTCCGTGGCTGCCCCAGGCAGGCAGCCGTGTCCCGTGTGTGGTGCAGGACGCGCCTCTGGCTGGCATCCTGTGGGCCCAGGGGGTTTTCAGAGAATGCTCCATCAGCGCGGCTGCAGGTGCTGGGTGCCCCCTCCTTCCCTGCCCCATCTAACTCTGGCAGCGTTGCCTTCTGCTCTGCTCACGCTGAGCAGAGGACAGTGAGGATGAAGGGAAATGTGCCAGGTCTGGGCTGTGCCAGGCTGAGGGTGTGAGCTGGAGTGAGTGCTGGGTGCTGCTGCAGCGTCCTGGACAGCCTGGCCCTAAGAGAGAGGTTTCAACCAGCATCAGAAGCAGCTCCCCTTGGAGCTTCCCTCTTGATCCTGAGGAGCTGGAGCCTTGTGTCGGGTGGGAGGAGAACATACACTAAGAGACAGCAGAGTGAGTGAGTGAGATGGTTCGGACAACTGCATCCAATTAGCCTGACATTAATCCTGGGCAAACATGTGGAAAAATCACTGCAAAATTCAATTAATGGGAGAATTAGAGCCTGGGAATATAAATTCATGCCTGTCAGCATGGTTGAGCAGAAGTAGGTCCTGTCAAACCGACCTGATTTCATTCTTTGATGAGGCTCTGAATTTGGTGGTGGCACAGAAATGGCCTGTGTTTCCCTCGGTGCCACAATGCCCTGGGGAATAAGTGATGAAAATGGATTAGAATGCAGGACTGAGGAACTGAGAGGGAAAGTCTTGTTCTGCAGCTGGGTGATGACAGAGTGTCTTCCTGGGGAGCTGTGTCCTGGTCCCGGTGTCAGATCAGCAGTGCTGTGGGCAGGAGCGCCAGGGGCTTGGGCAGTGTGAGTGGAGGAGAGACAGGAGCGCTGCTGCTGCTGCTGCAGGGCAGGGAATCACCTGGCTGGCCTGGGAGCAAGAGCTCCCCTGCCCACAGCACTGGCTCTCTGAGGAAAACGTGTGTGGACAAAACATCAAGTTTGCTTCATTCAAACTATTACATGAAAATGATTCTGAGTGTTGCAAAAGCAGCAGAAACTGTGCCCAAATCTCGGGTGCCCCAGCAGGAGATGCCATGGTGTAGGTGGCATGCATGTCATGGCCAGGGCACTCGCCATGCCTGGGCACCCACTGGTGCTGCCCGGCTGGAGGGCGCTGCCTGTGCCACGCTGCCTGGGAAGGTGGCAGGCGGCAGGGCTGCAGGAGCCACTTGGCTCCAGCACTGCCACTAATGTTTCCAATTTCCCTCTGGAAATTGTTTCTGTCAATATTTTAATTTCATTTGGGCTGAGCAGGTGGAGCGAAGGCAGCGCATCCTGAGCAGATCATTTGTCTCCTGCTCTGGATCTTGGCGGGCACCCAACACGTGACACAATGCCAGCAGCTCCTCATGGATGGAACCGGGGCACCAGCTGGCAGGATGGCCGGAGCAGGAGGGGACCGAGCCCTGCTGCCCCCTGCACCCAATGCCCTGGGGCAGGGCTGGGCTCCGGGGCAGGACGCACGGGCAGAGACCCACTGGTCCTTCCTATGGGGCCACCACACTCCCCAGTGTCACGGGAGCACCATCAAGGCCAGAGCCGGGCTCAGCAAAGCCCCACAAGGCAGAAGTGGCAGTGGTGCCAGCGCCGGGGCTGCCGGAGCACTGAGGCCACGAAGCCCCTCGCGTCCCCTCTGCGCTCCCATGTGCCATCCCTGCAATGAGGTGTGCTCGTCTGGGGAGAGGAACAAGGTCTAACCAGATGGTGGGGATAATAAGTTGCCCAGGAAAAGCAAACTAGTACATGCAGCTCGTGTTTCCTCTGCATGTCCGTTGCAAAGTGCCAAAAGAAATCTGTCTCAGGAATTACTTCAGAGAGGGTAATTTCTGTTTCCCAGTTGCTGTCATACATTAGAAATATCTGAAATGCCTCTGGTTTCCAGTGGTGAGGAGCAGCCAGGGGCTGCCATGGATGAGAAGCACTAAAAGAAAATAAATTAGCCTCTTGCACTCAGCCCTTCTCACCACCGAAGCACGAGTGACGAGCAGCTGCTGCTTAAGTAACGACCAGAATAATGAGCAGAATAAGATCCACAAGGGAATATTAACTCTGAGAAATAATATTTTCTCCCCCTTTTGAAGTTTGCCCGGCAGCCCCTGTCCTGGCATGGAGGTGAGCCCTGGCCTGTTGGAGCTGGCAGGGAGAGGTGTGGTGCTGTTCTGCAGCATGCTCTGCCCCACACCACCAGTGCCAATACTCTTCCCTTCCTTTCCCCTCATCAATGCCATGCCAGTCTGTCTTTTCCTGGCCTAGCCCGGTGTAAACCTCCTGTGCCTCCCATGACTACCCAGTCACCTGCAGCCAGGACTGGCACTGGTCACTGCAGAGCTACATTGCTCATTCCCACTCATTCATCCCAGCTCTGCAGCCAAGGAAGAGCCTGAGCAGATGGGACAAGGCCACACTGCACTCTGAGCTAAGCTGTGTGTTTGCAGGCAGGCCGGCCCAGGTTGATTTAAGCAGGCAGCTGTAGCAGCCAGAACTTCTTAGTGGCCATGAGTGAGCCCCCGTGGCCTGGCACAGGGGTGAGGGGAGCCACTGGCACCAAGATCCCTTGTGGCAGCTCCGTGGGCACCGTGAGCCCTCCTGTCCCCTGGGCTTGTCCTGCTGCTGTTCTGTATTTCCCAAAGCCAAGTGGGTGTGTTTCTCTAGCTCGTAACAGGAACGACCCAGTCGTGAGCCCTGCCGTGTAGGAATGGGTGTTTTCAGGAAGCTCATCCCTCTGAAGATGTAAACCAGCAGCACTGCTGAATTTCAATTCCTTTATCTGCTCTGGTTGGCTGAGTCATCCAGGGATCATTCCCCTGACATGTTGCTTCATGTGTACACAATCACCATTATCTGGGGCTGCAGTTTGGAGAAAGTGCCTTGTTTCCCAGCGGTGATTAATGATGATAATCCTCCCTCCCATTGAGACTCTCAGGTACCTGTTGCAGAGCCACCTTCCCCAGAGGATGTGTGTGCACTTAATGTGCCACCATCAGGAAAACTACACATCCTTCTGCAGAAGAAAGACATAGAACAAACCTAAATGGGGCTGTAAGTTTTCTTTGTCTTGTTTCCCACAAAACCCATTTCCATCTCTCCCACATGGGTGAGCAACAGGGAAGCAGCTGTTTCGATGTGCTCTCCCCAAGGGAGACACTGGTCTGTCTTCACCTGAAACTTGCCCGTGGCTGTGATGAATGCACAGAGCGGTTGGTGCTGATGGGGCTGTGCTCCCACCTGTGCTGTGCTGGCAGGGCTCTGGGTGGGGTGGCAGCCACCGCCTCAGCTGGCAGGTGAGAGCATCCTGCCCTGGCTGGTGGCTATCACTGCAGGGCCTCGGGGACAGCTGTCACCGTGCTTAGCTGGCCCGAGGGAAAGAACCACCCCAGCAGCTCTGTTGGCATCATGTGCCACCAGATGCTCTGTAGGGCGGAGAGGCTGCAGCTGGGACAATCCCTTGGCTCATCCCATGGAGCTCTGAGGCTGCAGGTGGGGTGATCCCTCAGCTGGTCCCCCGGACAAGATGCTGTTAGGAGTGGGGTGGTGATTGCACTAACTTGGACTTGCAATTTTGCCAGGGCTGCCGGTCCCAGGGAGGCAGCCCCTTGGTAGAGGCAGCCCCTTGGTAGAGGCAGCCCTTTGGTGGAAGCAGCCCCTCCACAGTCTCTGCCTTGACAAGCTGCAAGCGCAGGAGCGAGGGCATTAAAATGCTTGTGTTGATCTGGCAGGGACAGCACTGGGACAACGACAGGCAGTGATTTGCTGGGAAAGAGGGAAATGACAATATTCTCCATCAACATTATTATAGGGCTGTGCCTCAGGGTGGAGAACCCAAGAGCTGTGAGACAGACTTTAATTTGCTTTTTCTCCTCAAAGAGAGCTAATGGCATTTAGTGCAGCTTCGGCCACCAGCCCGGCAGGCACTGAGCCACTGGGGCACCAAGCACCCTGTGTGCCACACCAAGCACATGGCAGTGCTGAGGAGATTGTCCCCAGCTGGGGCTGGAGCTGGCAGCGGGTGAGGTGCCCCCCTGCTCGACTCAGTTCTGCAGAGACACAGCACATCTGAATGAGCTTGTCAAATGAAATTTTCTGTCTGGTTAGAAATGGATTTTAGAGCTCCTCGCTCACATGTAAACATTTTTAGTGGTCCCCAGCCAAATCAGAGCCAGTGAGAGCAAACATCAGCCTGAGCAGACCCGGTCCCTGCAGGGAAATCACTGGCCACAGAAGGAAACCAAATGCATGATGGCTTCGAAAGGCATCCATTAAAGCTGTGCTGAAGTGATTCATGGTGCTGGTAGTTAGACTTTAATTAGATCTTAATCACGTAATTTTATCTTTGTTTTAGAGATTAGAGCTAAATGAACGGATTGGTCTCATAACAGTGCTGTGACTAAACACAACACTGTCACACGGCAGCTCTGTGGCAGGCAGAGATGGGGCTGAGAGCATTAGCCTCTTTGGGTGTTTTAAATAAATCTAGTGTATTTTAAAGAAAGAAAGAAAGAAATGTATTTAAAGTACACAAACCCACCAGGACCTGCCAGCATTTAGGGAAGGTGGAGAGGAAAGGAGCTAAGAGGAGGGCCCACGGAGCCTGGTGTGAGCCTGGGCAGCAGCCACCATCGCCATGCCCAGCCAGGGGTCCGTGGTGTGTGACACAGAGAGGTGGATTGTTCTGGCTGTCAGTTTGGATCCTTCACAGGATTAGCAGCAGAGTAACTCATCTCAGACCCTCCTGGGCACTTTCCATGCTGTGTTGCTGTTTTGGGCATCCACACACCTGTGGCACAGAGCTGCTGTGCTCTGCAGTGTACGCAGATGGACATGGGGATGAGCATGCCCTGAGTGGCAGTGGGGACCATCCCTTTGCTAACACGCAGGAACCCTGGGTATGTGTCCCAGGAGGGGGTTTTCCTCCCTTGCAGATGTGGGATCTGTCAATACCTGCCCTGCCTTGCATCCTGCTCTTCAGTTACTTTATTTTAGTTGAGTCATACAAAATGGGTTCAGGTTTGCAGAGTTAGTCCCTGTGGGTGGCAGGACTGGGACAATGCTGCCGAGCACAGTCCAGCTCTGTGGGGCACAGAGCCCACCGCAGGGCTGCCCCTGGAGCTGGGGTTCACCCATGCCTGGCACAGGGGCCATGTCCCAAAGCACACCCGCGGCAGCCACGCCTGGCTGGACATGCAGCAATTCCATTCAAGCCTCAGCTGGTGCCGCTCTGAGCTCTGCCTGGACCTGAGCTCTGCCCAGGGCTTGCCCCTGAGCCACTGCAGGGAGCGCAGTGGCAGCTCTGCCCCATGGCTGTGGTGCTACAGTGCCAGCTGCCCAAAGCCGAGCCAGCCCCACTGTCCTTGAGCCCTGCCCTGCCCTTGCTGCAACGGCAGCGGCCCCTTCCCACCTTCCCCTTCCTGCTTGATATGCCACGGGAGCCACTTGAACTCATTACTGAGGGAGATTATAGGTCCCCAGGTAATAACGAGTCTTCAGATAATTACTAACAGATTCTCTAATAGGAATGAACTCAGTTGAATCCATTCAGTCACTGGGTAAATATTTATCCCCAAGCTGTCCTTATCTCCAGCCACTGGAGCGTGCCGGAGACGCTTTGCTGTCCTCACGCCGTGCTCGTGGCAGGAGCCAGCTGCGCGGAGCGGGGACGTCAGCAATGAGCGTGTTAAGGTCCCTTGAAATCTTAAAACGCTTATTCACCCCCGGGGACCTGCGCTGGCCTCATGCCGTGGCTCAGGGCTGGCCGGGACTCAGCGTCTCATGGTGTGAGCCCCACCAGCTCCCCACGGCCAGCCCGCGGGACCACGGTGGGGTCCGCGCTCCCACAGCTGTGAGCAGCCCCAGCCAGGGCTGAAGTGCCTTTGACAGGCGCTGCTGCAGCACCCTGGGGTGCGGCACCCTCCACCATCAGCTGGCAGAAGCTCCCCGGGCAGCTGACACCCCAGCGGCCCCACGAGCTGCCGGCACGGCTGAGGGCGAGTGCCAGCCCCACGGGCAAGTGCCAGCCCCCCGGCCATGGACAAATGCCATCCCCATGGCCACGGGCAAGTGCCATCCCCACGATCCTGGACAAGTGCCAGCCCCCTCAGCCGTCCGCCTGCTGTGAGTGCCAGTCCCCTGCTGCCTGCACCAGCAGCCGTGGCTGTACAGGAGTCACTAATTGGACCAGCCGGCTAATTAGCTGCCAGGTAATGAATTATGCAGCGATGCCTAAACTTCGGCGCAGCATTGATGCCATCGGGTCCTCTCGTGGCTACACGCACCCACTCGTGGAACACTGGGCAGCGCTCGGAGAGGAACGTGGAAAACTCACAGCAGATGGAATGCGGTGATCCCTGTGAGCAGGGGCACGACCCGGGAGCGGGCTCGGGCCGGGCCGGCACAGGCAGCCCCTCCTCCGCAGGGCTCCCCTGCGTTCCCCTGTGCCCTCGGGGCGCCGCCGGGCAGGGCAGCGCCGGGCTCAGAGCTGCTGGTGTCGGGGAGCTCTGTGGGGATGACTCCCGGGACAGGACCCGGGCAGAGGGAAGGGCTGGCGGGGCGGGCAGCCCCCGGAGCCCCCTGGCCGGTGAGCCATGCTGCGGAGGGAACCTGCACCACGCGGGGCTGGCACCGGGGACGGCCCCTCTGTGTCCCTGTGCTGCCCGGGCAGGCGGGTCCTGGCACCGCTGGGTGGCATCCAGCTGTGCCCATCCAGGTGTTCCGGGCAGCAGTGACAGAGCCCTGCGTCACACCGGCCCCGTGCTCCTGCTCCCCGCTGCAGCCTGATGAAGGAATAGGAGGAAACTTGACCTACTTGAATGTGTCTGAATCCCAGGTGCCCCTGAGCACCCACCATCTCCGAGGGGCTGGAGGTTTCTGTTAATGACTGTATTTATTTGTTGACCACTCTGTGTGCGTGGAAGGAGGTGTGTTAGGAGCACACTGCCGAGCATTGCAGCGGGGGGACAGGGCTGGGAGTCCCCCACAGCCACTCCCAGGACTCTGCCTGCTGCCACTAAACATGAAGCCAGCAGTGAAATTGAATCATTAACTTAATAAGAAGTTAATCAAAATTTCTCGGTGCTCACAGTGCTGTGATCCTGCCTTGGCCAGAGGGACAGCAATGCTCCTTGTGCACCTGGAAATACCAGGACTGAATTTACCCAGCTGATCCAGTGACCATGGGGAGACACTGGAGCTGTGGTGCTCCCAGGGCAGCTCTCTCCTGGGTCTGGGTATCCTCATCAGGAGACAGGCAGGGTGAGCAATGGGGACAGTATGGCAAAGATAAATCCTAGACTGGGAGGTCCTGGGACAGTCCCAGTGGGGAGGGGCCCATTTTGGGAGGAGAGGCAGGAGCGGTGCTGTGACTCCTGTGGGTGTCCCCGTGTCTCTGCTCTTCCTGGGCAGGGCACTTGCCAGGGATGTGAAGGGGCCAGGGAAGGATTCCCTTGGCCCAGCTCGTCTCAAGAGCTCTTCAGCTTGAGTAGGATCAGGGACCACTTAAATCACATTCATTATGTTTAACTATTTATGAGCTGATAAATATTAAACAGCTGCTCTCTGGGGTTCAGGCCTGAGAGAACCCATCAAAACACGGCACACGCCGGCGGTGGCCGTGCCGAGCCAGGGATGGCTGGAAACTGTCGTGTGTCAGCCCTGAGAGCAGAGCCCCTGTCCCCTGCGTGGGGAGAACCCCGGCAGGGCAAGCAGGGATCTGCCCCTGGCAGCCCCTCTACTCAGCATCAGGTCACCAAACCAGCACCACTCCACGTCCTCACCAAACCCTCCCATCCTCAGCAAACCCCCGCCCTGCCTCCTCGGCATGCAGATTGCCTGCTTGGGGCTTTTTAAGCCATTTTTAAGAGCTCCTAATGTGCTCTACATTTTCAGCACAGCCCTGCCTGCGCCCTCATTTGCTCACCCTTTGGAAAGCTAATACTTGATTTAAGTACATTTCTGCTCCCTCCATTTGTAAGGACAAATGTAAAGTAATTGTTTGATATCGCAGCAGTTTCCTCAGGCTCCAGCTCTAATTTCCCACTAATACAGTATTGTCAGGAGGATCAATCTAACCTGGCACCTTCTGCCTCCTCGGAGTGGATTGGAAATGGCTTTTCTATTGCGAGGCTGGGATTTGTGAGTCTCACTGTGAATGTTTTTCTCCTTTAAAGGAAAAATCATACAAGCAAATATCCCATTTTCCTGTCAATGGCCATTCATTCCCATCTCTCCCTCCACCTGCCCAAAACTGCCTCTGGTTCCCCTCACTTCACTGTGTCTTCCCCTGTGGCTGGCAGTGGCAGAGATGGAGATGGGGCTCTCTTAGGTGTCCACTAATTAACTCCAGTGTTCTCCTATTAGAGCTCACTGGTTACTGATCACTCGCAGCAAGGCCTTGCACACTGATCCATGGTGTGCTGCATCCCCACATGGCCACTGTGCATCATTCTGAACATCCCCAGCCACGTGCCCGAGGACGAGCCTGGGAGCCCCACGCAGGGCAGTGCCACAGCTCCCCTCCGTTGTGTCGGGCTGACCCCGTCCAGCCCGAGCTCCTGCCCGTTCCCTCACCTGCCTGCAGGTTTGGGGACTCCCCATGGCCCCCCAGCTCTGCCTGGGGGTTGCCCAGCCCTGCCCTAAAAACAGCCCATGCATACGGACTGGTGGAAGCCACTTTATTTACACGAAGGGATCACAAGCTGAACAAGGAAACTAGTGCCACTAAAGTACCCGTAACAGCAGGATTCTGTGCTTTATTCACAGGACAAAATATCAGTACAACATTTTCCATAGACTTCTTTGTCAAGCAGACACATCTCACTGTCCTCACGGGTACACATGGCGCACAAGTGACAAAGGCAAAGTGGAGTGGCTGCGGCTCTGCCTGCCCAGGATGGGGCCTGGCAGGGACGGTCCCACTGCCACTGTCCAGGAGTGCCCATGTGCTTTGGGACACAGAGGGATGTGCTTTGGAGCAGCCTGAACACAGGCTGCAGGACGGGGCCATCACCGTGGCCCTGGGGACCATGTGGTGCTAAGAGCAAAAAGAACCCCACAGAGGAAGCCACGCTGCTGCTGACCTGCTGGGACAGGCAGTGCTGCTGGCACTCATTCCTTAGCTTGGTGGCTGTAGCAGGACTCGGAGTCTTCCTCATCTTGGGTCACTGGAGCACTGCAGACTCCTAAGGAACAGGGAAACCCTTGCCTGCCTCTGCTTGCAATTCTGGGCAGGATGGGCTGAGGCGGGTCCCGGCTCCAGCCTCTTGGGCCCTCCTCACAGAGCACTGCAGCTTCATGTCACTGCAGCTCTGCTCCTGGACACTTACTCCCACCTGAAGTCCTGCCCGACCGTTTCATAGAATTTGATATTATAAGGTCTATAAAAGTCCCGAAGCTGCTCGATCACCTCGGGGTCTATCTGCACATGAGTCCTGCCCTTGGACTTGCCAAGGCAGCGAGGCAAGCCGCTGCTCTCTGACTTCTTCAGGCACGGAAAGCCTTTTGTCTTGTTGAAGTAGAAGTGCTTGTCTGTGATAACCCGTTTGATGCCCAGGAAGTCCTGGACTTTGCCCATCTCCCCTGCTGGGTCCGTGATCAGCTTCTCGCCGCTGACAAAGTGAATCTGCGAGAGAGGGAAGTACTGGAGCCAGCTCTGCAGGTGCACGGCGTACATCCCGATGCGGATGGCGTTCCAGGAGGTGTCCACCAGCCCCAGGCTGCGGTTGCGGAAGGTCAGCCCCTCGAAGGTGGGGATGTCTGGCTTCTTGGAGAGCGTCTGCGTGTAGTCCGAGATGGCGCGGGTGACCGGGTTCCGCACCACCACGATCAGCTTGGTGTCCCGGGACATGTTGAAGATGCGCCGTGGTGCCTCCTTGGTGACAAAGTAGCTGGGGGTCTTCTCCACTGTGATCTGGCTGTCGAGTGTTCGTGGCATCAGGCTCCTGCAAGCCAAGCAGAAGGTGATGGTAAGGAAGGAGCAGGGACAGGCAGCAGGAGGTAGTGAATGCACCGTGGGGCTGGTGACACGTCCCCTCCCAGTGGGACAAAGCAGGCACAGATCCCTCCAGCAGCACTGTGGAGCACCTTGGCCATGGATGACTTCCAGTCCATCCCAGTTCCAGGGGACATCCTGGGCAGAGGACGGGGGCACCAGCAGCCCCCCCCACACAGTAGCAATTGTGCGTCCAGTGCCAGGATGCAGCAATGTGATGGCTGTGCCACACCACCACCACAAGGAGCCTTGGGGAGCAATGGACAGGCCCCAGAGAGCTGTGCTGCTCTGCATGGAGGAGCTGGGGCAAGGGGCTGCCCAGGGATGTGGGGCTTGTGCCCACCAGGGCATCACCCACCCCACCAGGACCTGACCAGGCCCAAGAGCTCCAAATGGGCTCCTGGGTACACCCCTCTGATTCTGGCACTGGGAGCTGGGCTGCAGGCCAGGCAAGGAGCACCAGACTGGGGGAAATGCAGCATCCCTGCGGCCCGGCTTAGCACTAATTAAATCATTTGCTTTGACATCTGAACATCCAAATCAAATAAAAACTAATGGGATGGAAAGATTTATAAATTGGTCTTGTATTACTAGAGTAAACTATCAAATCCACTGCAGTCAGATTCATGGCACTGGAGGTCCCCTGGCTGGAGCAGGAAGGGAGCAGGGGGGGAGCAGGCAGGGAATGCCTGGCTGGAGTGGACAGGGAGTTCTGACAGCCAGGATGAGGTCAGCACCCCTCTGCTGAATCCACACGCCAGCAGCACCCTGTGGCAGCAGCACCCTGTGGCACCAGCAGCTGCTGTGCTGTGAGCGGGCACAGCCTGAACTCCACTTCTGGAGCTCCCTGTGGGCCCCCCAGAATGCACATCCCAGGCACTCTCTGCCTGGCTGAGCCTCACTGTGGGGCTCCCCCTGCACAGGGACCTGGCGCTGGCACCGCAGGCACTTCACCAGCCTGGAGCCCTGGGTGCCCCAGCCACTTTCAGGCCAGCAGCAGCCAGGGAAAGCAAACACACCATCCCTCTCTGCAGCCACTTCCAACAGCATCCCTGTCTGCAGCCGTCCCACGGGAGAGCACAAGGCACTGAGTTATCCGTGCCACAAACCCGGCACAGCTGCCAGGGCCGCGCCCGTGCCACACCACCAGGGCTCCAAGGCTGGGTCAGTGCAGTGACCAGGGCCTGGCACCTCCAGCATCCCAAAAAACACAGCCCATGGCCAGCAGCTTCGGGCTGATGAAACACCTGACTGGGAGGAGATCCAACAGCAGCCCACAACACCCGGTGTGATGGAGGACAGAGATGGAAACACGGCGGGGAGTGGTGGCACACGCCGAGGGCAGCATCCCACGCACCCTCACACGCTCTTGACCAGCTTCCTAATTTGAGAGAAAACAAACTAATTACTCAGCACAAATTAGAAGGGCTGGTTCACTGAGGTACCTGAGCATGGATGGTGCTTAATTGGCCTTTCCCACCGCTCTGCTTCAAACTCCATAAATCCCGATTACGATTCCCGTTGGTTAATGACTGTCAGGAAGTGCTAATTCAGAGCAGGCACATGACTCTATCTCCACATCACAAACAAGTTTCATCATAAATCAGCACAGGACAGCTCTGTAAGCGATTCCCTATTACAATATATTGTGGAGAATCATAAAACTGCTGTTTCATTAATGGCTCATCCTCAAGCCTGTTAGATTTTCATTACGTGAGTTATTAGGTCCATGCATTCAAAATACGAAATTACAGGTTCTAATCCATTATGTAAAACACAAAACCTCTGCATAGTAAATTACTGAAATGAGACAAGAGTTGTTTTTTTTTTCTAAATGGACTCCCAGTGTTTGCTGCTCCTGAGCAACAGAGACTGCTGAGACAACAAAACACAGCATGGCCAGATAAATAAATCACCAGTGAAACCGTGCAAGGGGGAGAGATGTCATCCAGGCATTCATTTTCCCACTAACGGCAGGATCCCCAGAGCTGCAGGAGCAGGGGAATGCATGGCAAACTTAATTACACTAGACTTTAAAATAATATTTTTGGACTTCTGCATTCACAGGGTTATTTGCATACAAATAGCATGTCACACAGCTTTAAGGCCCAGGCTCACATGCGTAGGTGTGAAGGTCCTTGGTGCTGGCCCACAGTGCCACAGATGTGTGGCCAGGGCTCAACCAGGAGCTGCTCCTGCTGCTCCATGGACATGTCCTGTGGCTCGGCCAATGCCCCCAGCTGGCCTTGGCCCTGGGTCCTGGCATGTGCTGAGCCAGCTGCTGCCAGCATGGGGACAGCGATGCACGAGTGACACTGGCAGGGGGAGGATAGCTGGGCCACTCGCTCAGCACATTGCTCTGGCTGCAGGGACAGCATGAATTCCTCCTGAACTAGAGATTGCTTTCACTGGAATTGCCCAGTTCTTAAAGCCCTTTAGTGCTATTTGACATGGGCATCAACACTCCCTTCAGCCCACATCTACAGCTTGCGTTTGCCCGTGTTAGTGACATGGGGACACCTGTGGGCACAGCCCAGGGCAGTTGCTGTGCCCAGCTGTGGCCCAGCTGTGCCCTGCGGTCCCTGGGAGCCAGCACAGCCCCCACAAGCCCACCACCCCAGAGGTGCTGGGCAGCAGACACGCAGAGCCCGACCTGGCTGCGGCAGCATGAAGGCAGCGACTCGCCCTGAAGGGGTTAACTCCTCACCAGCACCTTTCCGAGCCCTGAATTATTAATTTTGTTATAATCTGCCTCTGGGCACCCTGCGGCCCCTACAACACTCCCACATTAAAGAAACATGCACTCCCTCACTGGCTGTGCTGCTTTGATGTTGAACATGCGTGAAACACTCTCCCAGGGAGGAATTTGTACAAAATCTCATCAAACAATTGAGATATTGCAGATAAGAGTGGGGAGGGCAGTGCCCACTGATAATCCCATCACAGCCCCGGCCCTCCGGGTCAGTCCCTGCCTGCTGTGTGCAGAGGTTGGCGTGTGCGATCCTGGGCTCCATCTGCTCAGCGGCATAAAAACAAACTGCTTAATTTGGCAAAAAATCCCAAGTGCCAGCTCCTGTGGTGAGGGCTCTGTGCTTCCCCTCTCCCAGCTGATGCCACCAGCAGAGAAGGGTGGGCTATGAGCGTGTCTCCAGCTTGATGTGCTGGGAGGTGAGCACGGGGAGCACAGAGTCAGCCCTGCTCCCAGCAGGGCTGTGCCGTGCCGTGCCATGCTGTGCCAGGGGCGCACACACAGCTGGCAGCACCATCAGCTCCTGCCTGGCACCTCTGCTCAGCAGGACAGTGGATGGCAGGGCTGGATGAAAGCTCCAGCAAAGCTACTTTTGGTAGCTTCGGGAAGTTGAAGCAAAACTGGTTAAACGTGAGAAACTGAGGCGTGATGAAAATAAAGAGCTCTGGCTGAGCGATATCACGGGTCATGGAGGATGCAGCCCCACCCTGCCCAGGACTGCGGGGGGCTGAGGGGCAGAGGGGATCCCCAGCAGCTCTGCAGCCCCTTGCTGACAGCTGGCAGCACCGAGGGCTGGGAGCAGCTGGCCCAAAGTGGGGCACTGCCACGCCAAGCAGGACAGAGCGGCTGCATCCCCAGCCGGCAGACAGCACCATGCCCACAGCCACAAGCACCACCACTGGCAGCAGCTGGCTGGGCCCCCCTGCCACCACCTCACACTACAGCAGCCAGGATTTAATGATGGAGCAGCTCCCTTTAATAAATGTTTATGTTCAAAGAATTTACACCAGTGCTTGCAGACAGCTAATGAGGGACATTTCCATGCATAAAAGCAGAGCGAACACAGTAATTAACTTTGTTGCTGATTCATTTTTAATCATTTAAATGCTCCAGGTTTTGCAGTGTCCTTTAAATCAAGAGATTCTTTTCCAAAAGGCACACTGCCATTGCCCTTCACAGACACACACCTATGTGTGGCTCTCACCTTCCTTAATAACCACTCAGCACAGATGGAGGGTCCGGCAAGGGGCAAGGCCAAGGTCAGCTCTGAGGGCAGTGGAGCTGGGAAGGAGCAGGACACAAGGGCTTCCTGCACAGATTGCACAGAGCCCAGCCCTCCGCCCTGCTGGGTGCTGCTCTCTGCTCATGGACACAGCCTGGAGTCTCCCCCTTTCCCATTTCCAAGGCAACTCCTTCCAGAGGTGAAACTTCAAAACTGAATACTCATTTTTAAAACCACTGCATGTGCCCCAGCTGCTGCAGTAATTCCCACGTTAGTGCCCGTGTCAGAGCCCCTTGGTGACCTCCCTGTGCCAGCCGCATGCACATGGCAAATGGAGAGTGCAGCCAAGCACAAGGAACGGGTCCTGGGCACTGCCCGTCGCTCCGAGGCCCTGTGGGCAGCCCTGGCCCTGCCCCCTGCCCATCTCTGGGCACACACTGCGGGCAGTGCCACCATGGGCACCCAGGGTCACCAGGGCCTGGGGTCATTTTCTCGCCAGCCTCACAGGGCAGCCAAGCCCATGGTCTGCCAGGTCACCGCCTGAATTTGGTGCCTCCAAAGCAAAGGTGAGAACAAACTGCAGCATTTACAAACCAGGTGAAGGAGCAGAGCTAGAATACACATCTTTAATGCTGAAAGCTAGGCATCCCACATGAGCTCATCTCCAGCATCTCTCCCAGCTCCTCAGAGCAGGAAGCTCTCCTGGCCCGAGTGGGGGTCTCGGCAGCCCCCGGCCCAGCCCGGGGGCAGGACGGCAGGACTGCTGCTGTCCATGGGCAGCACGGGCATGGCAGTGCCCAGGGAACGCTGCCTGGGCAGTGCCTCATGCAGCAGTCTCTGCCACGGGTTCCATGCCCGTTCCCCAGAGCCAGGGCACTCTCTGAACCCAAGGAAATTTCAAAGCATCCTTGAAGCTGCTGCCTTCCTCTCTTCTCACTAATTAACTTTACCCAAATGCACTGTCAGTAAAGCCCACAAACATGTCGCAGGGCACAGCCTAATGGGCTCCCATTTGTGTGCGCGCCAGCCCGGCCATTAGCCGGGAGCAATTAGCGTCTGCAGCGGCTCTGCCGGCTCCTCTCTCGCCCTCCACAGCCCCGGGGGCACCGCCGTGCTCCCGCCGCCAGGGCTGGACCCAGGGCAGCACAGCGCTCCTTCCCTCCCTGCGCCGCTGCAGCGCCTGGAGCACCCCAAACCCGGGGCAAGGCAGGGATGAGGGGCGGGGGGCAGAGCTCCAGCAGCGCCCGTGCTCCAGGGACCTGTGGCAGCCTTTCATGGGGAAGCCAAGCTTAGCCCCAGTGCCAACCCTGGAAAAGCCGCTCTCCGTGAAAATAACTCTGGAGCATCTGACAGGATCACTCAGGAATCCCAAGGAGGAAAACTGCACCCCGAGACGCTGCAATTAGAGCCACTACTCAAAGTTAATGGCAATTTAAATTACACCATCTTCCCTGCGTTCTGGAAAATACTGAAGGTTATTGGCCCACACTACTTGCAGCAGGAAAAAGCTCAATATTGAACATTTAGTGCAGGATTGGTAATGAATCGATATTCCCCAGTAGCTGCTGTTTGGTTTCAGTTGTCTTAAAACAGACCTTGCTAAAAATATCTTTCCTGTAGTGTATCTGTAGCTAATGAGGTGGATTAGAGACTGATGGGAACTGGAGCAGCACGGGGCTCTGGGTCTGAGGCAGTGAGTGGGACTCCCACACGGGGGGAGCGCAGGGCTCTGGCTCTGCCCAGCCTCCGTCCCCCTGCACAGGGGGGAGCTGGGGCTGCTCCGGGCCACGGCAGCAGCTCAGGCAGGAGGCACCAGGAGAGCAGCTGTGAACAGGCATGACATTTGGAGAGGCAAGGACAGGCAGATCAGGAGGTGTCCCCTCCCGCTAGCTGTGCGTCAGACAAATGCCAGGGCAGGGGAAAACGTGAGAAAACGGCAACCAACGTTTCTGGAGCATCAGAGGGGCTCAGCTCTCACACTACTTGCAACTGCACCAAAGACCAACTTGGTGTCTCCACTTGGGCTCCCATTGGGGCACAAGGGAAAGACGGAGCCGGCTTGGCACTCAGCAGCCAGGGGCTCCTGCAGGCAAAGTCACTGCTCACATGAGGGAATGCCTTTACCTTTGCCTTTCCAAGGGCTCTGTGCTCTGGGCAGCCCGCAGACACCACTCTCCACCAGAGCCCTCCACAAGCACGGCAGCACCTGCTCTTCCCAGCTAGAAGCTGGAATTCAGCTCTAGCCAGGCTAAGCACAGCCCCCCACTCTGGGGTCCTGCCAGGCAGCCCCTTGGAACCCCTCACGGCCCCCACATCTGCTGCCCCCAGCCTCCACTCTGTCCTTCCTGGGCCATGGCCACTGGCAGGACCCTGTTCTTCTGCTCCCAGGCTCTTGGCAGAGCGACAGGAGCTTATCCTGCTGTGGGTTAGACCTGCTCCGCACTTAATTGCTCCAGTTGCAAGGAGGAAAATCAATTCCACGTTTTATACTTTAGCAGCCTCTGTGCTCAAGTTTTGGCACATTTGTCAGTTTAAAAAAAAGAGGTAATAAAACCAAGGAAGTGTCATTTAATTGTTTTAGCTGAACGAATTTGGAGGCTCCGCTGCTCCGGCGTGATCTCTCCATCGATCTGGACAGAGCCAGCCCCGGGGCAGCGTGCTGCTCACCTGGCCATGCTCCCACTGCTGCTCCCATGCAATGCTGCCACAGCCACAGGCTGCAGCCCTCCTGCTCATGGGGAAGTCCCTCCACATGGAGGACCCGGCCTGAACAATGGCGCAGGGTGGGAGGTTGGCTGCTCAGCTGTGAGCTGCTGCAGCCCCTCAGTGCCACGGCGTGAGGGGGGAAGGCGCAGCTCCTGCCTCCTGCATCAGCACTGCTCCTGGTGGCCACAGGTACATGCCCCAGGCAGGGTCAGGGCAGGCTCTGTGTCCCAAACCGTGTAAGGGAGTAGTGTCACAGGTTCAGTCCTGCACTGCCCATGAGGTTCCCAGCCCCACATTTCCACGCTGACAGCACACAGAGGAAGCAAACAGCACAGATCAGTCGCAGACAAAAGGATGCAGGGCAGGATCCCAGCTCAGGATTTGGGGGGTTTGCTTCCCAGCTGGGTGTTGAGCCCATGCAGCTCCCCTCTGAGCAAGGGGCTCAACCAGGACCCATATTCTGCTCCATCACCCATCCTGCCACGCTGGATGTCTTTCAGAGAAAGCGCTGTCCTCACATGCCTGTGCTGCAGGGCTGCTCACAGCTGCTGGCTTTTAGGGGATGCAGGATGGGCGACAGTGCCCGATGTTGGGGGGGCTGTGGGAATGACACAGACCTGCTAAGAGGCAAGAGCACATGAAGGCTATTGCTGTAGCTACTCTCTGAAGAGTAGCAGGAATGGGGCATGCTTTGGGACAGCTTCAGGAGAGGGAAATAGCTTCAGTGAGCTTCACCTGTTTTGACTCTCCTGTCACCAGTACTGGAAGCAAAGGATCAGAACGTTCCTGGCTGCAGGGTCCGCTGTGACCCCAGCAGGACTCAGGGCAGCAGCTCTGCAGACCGTTCTCTCCATGCAGTGCCTGAGCTGCCTCCAAGGCACCAGCCCCAGCTATCAGGACCCGAGCAGAGCCGGGAGTGAGCACGGTGTCACACCGGCTTCCCACCTGCTTGCCACTGGGCCCGGAGCTGCTTTGGAACTGGGGACATCCCCGCCAGGAAGCCGCTGTCAAGATGGAGGACAAGAGAGCTTGGTGCGGCCCCACAGGCTGCATCCTCCACCCTCCATGATGCCCCGGCAAGGACAGAGCTCTTCTCCCTGCTGTGAGCTACAGGCAGCCGGGGCCAGGCCAAGCCCCCCTCTGCCTCCCGAGGCTGATGCCCAGCAGAAGCCCCATGGCCTTGCCTGAACGCACCCAGCACTCTACAACAGCACAGCAAACACCTGCCGGCACATTCGGTGGGAACCACGGGGAGCAAACCGCTGGCAGCACCACTGAGCCCATGGGCGCTGTGACCTGCTTAACAGCAGCGCTTGCTGCCTCTCCCAAAGCGCCCACAGCACCTCTCCAAAGCCCTGATGGAAATTAAAGTCCCATCATCTCCTGCTGCAGACACACTCTGACCTCTGCAAATTATTAGATTCCATATAGATCCACAGTTACTCGAGTTCAGAGAGACGGGATGGCAGAGAACAAGCACTGCTGCTCTCAGGAGCCAGCGATCAAACCTGCCAGCAGCAGCGTGCCGGGATGCACCGAGCAGGGCTGCGGGAGGACAGCCGCGCGTCCCGTACTCGGACACTCACGCGTTTTGGACAACCGTTCACCCAGGCAAATGTTTCCTCAGACGGGATGGAATGGATGCCCTGGCATCGTCCCGGCTCCTGCGTGTCCACCGGCAAGGCCGGGGCTCGGGGGGCTACAGCCGAGAGCCCCGGCGAACGAGCAGGACCGAGCCGCGACCAGCCCGGCTACAGCAAGATGAGATTAAGGAAAACTCCCTGAGCGCGGCCGGGCGACAGCCTCCGC
>WBMY01014393.1:21629-52348 GCA_013397315.1 Donacobius atricapilla
GGGAGCGGCAGCCGGGGCTCGGGGCTGCGAGGGTCACGGCTGCTCCCCGGGATGCCCCGGCCCGCTGCCACGGCCGCGCTGCCCGAACCGTCCGGCCCCGAGGGGAGCGCGGCGGGGCCGCCCCACGGTAGCAGCCGCCTCTGTCCTCGGCAAGGGCAGGAGGAGCAGCCATCGGCCGCCGCGGTGCCGCCGGTAAGTAGGAGGGAAAAGCTTTCAAGTGACGCATGAATTAAATTTCACTGCCGGGCTGGGGCTGCTCAGCCCCGCCTGTCCCGGGTCTGATCAGGCTGACCCGGGAAGCCCACCGGCTGTGGCAGAGTCTGACTGCGGGCTGCTCCCTCCCCATCCCCTGCTCCCCTTTCCTCTTGCACCCAGACATCCCAGGCTTCCGCTTGGCTGCTCCTGCTGAGCCAAAGGGCTGCGTGCGGCGCCGCTTAGACATTAGCAGCTATCGCTCCTGCTTTCTCAGCACTCGGAGCTTGATCGGCTGCAGAAAACTACTTGTCTTGTTCTTTGGGAAGAGGGATGATGACAGGGAGAGACAGGCAAGAAGTGCCAGCCTGACACAAACGAGGATGCCGCAGGCTCCCGGCAGCCAGTCCAGGGTGGGGACCAGGTTCCCTCCTGTGCAACACCCAGAACTCCGTGCAGACATAAGAAACAATGGAGAAAAAATGAAAAGCGGTGCTGCCTGCAGCCTCCCACCTTGGGCTGGTGCGGGAGCAATGGCACTGCTCCTCCTCGGGAGCAGCAATGGAGTTTCCAGGAAGAAGTATCCTGTTGCCTCAGGAGAGCTCTGGACCCGAGGATGGGCTGAGTCCTCGTGGAGACAAACCTCATCATCCTCAGTGACCCACGGGTTTTGCCTTTTGGGACGCTGGGTACTGTGTGCACTGCTGTGTGTGGCAGTGGGTTGTGCCAGGCAGGGCTGAACCCCAGACCCCCTGTGGGTCAGAGCAGGGGGATGGAGCCCCGTGCTCAGCACCAGCCCAGGGGACAGCACTGGGCGATCCATGGCTGATGTGGAGGCACCCAGGGCTGGTTCTCCCACCATTCATATACTGCAGCAGAGACAGTGCAGTGCTGGGCAGGGCCCTGCCACTGACAGAGCCCACAGGACTTCAGCCTCCTCTCCGAGGGCCACTGCCCTGCCCGGGCACCAACAGCGAGGGTGGAGGTACCTGAGGGGCCAGGCATTGGCAGGTTCTGCTTTCATTCTGCTTTCTACAGTGGAAAGTATCACTTAGCTCCTCTCCATGACAAACTGCCAAATCTGTGGAAAAGTTGCTTTTTCCATTTTAGATCACCACCTCCATGTGGTGATCCAGCCTCGGCAGCAGACACATTGCCTAAGCATGAACATTAGAGGCGTCTGGATAAATAAAGCTGCTGCGGATGCCTCAACACCTCCAGGTTTCTCTACTTGCAAGGGAGGAATGTTTTGTAAAGCCGACTATTTTGCTTCCAGTCTTTGTATCTGTGCAGGGCATGTCTTTCCCATGACATGTTTGCTGTTTACACCCCACTCCACATAAACAACAGCTTTCTGGTGCCATCAGCACGCTCCCGGCCCTGCTGCCCGTGCTAACAGAGCCCCGGGAGCCAGCCGCCAGTGGATCCCTGGAGTGGGGTGCCAGGCACTGGCATTGCAGGAGGAAAGAGCCTACTGGATCACTGCAGAAGATTCCCTCTCCTCAGCCAGTGCCTTGCAGCATGGGGGCTGGAGGAAGTACTGTGAGCTCTGGAAAACATCCTGCCTCCTTCTGCCCCCCCTCGCCCCTTCCTTTGTGGAGCTGGTGCTGCATCCTGCTTCCAGCCTTACACCATCCTCTCCTTCATCTTCTCTTCCCCACCTCCCTTAGCCACTTTTCGGGGTCCCACCAGTGCTCCCTCTCCTTCCCATCTCTCTTGGGTCCCTGGCTCCGTTCCCAAGCAGATCTTTCCCATCTTGCCTCCTTCATCACTCCCAAGTTCTCCAATCTCCTGCTGTACCGGGATTTAGCAAAGCAGCTGGAAACCCCGCTGCCCTGTCTGACATTAACCCTGAAGGACCCCCAGCATCCTGTCCCTCCCAGGCCACTTGCAGCTCCTCGATGCTGGCTTGCCTGGGGTAGTTTCTCCAGTATGGCTCTGGTAGCCTCTCCTGCTCCTCCCTGCTCCGAGCAGCACTTGGCTCATGGGACCGTGGGGCTGTGGCCAAACAGTGCCCATGACACAAACACCGTGGAAGGGATTTGGAGCCTGTCTTCAGGCCTCAGGGCAGCCCTTTTGCCTTGTTTCCCCTCTGAGAGACTGATTTCAATAGACCATGAACTGACAGCAGCAGGAACTATGGCTGGGGGCTCATGGCTCTGTGTGTTTTCCAGGGAGGACCTGGTCCAGGGCTCATCCCGAGCACAGACAGCTGCCAGGCAGGCAGGCAGAAAAGCTGCCCAAGTGTAGGGATCAGGAGATTATTACAGAAATACACAAAGTTTGTGCCAGGAGCATATGAAACCTAAAAGAATAGGGGAGCAATAAAGTGCACACTAGAAGTAGCAAATAAGATTAAAAGTGGTGTGCTGCCCATTATGTCTCCATGTTGAAGGCAGAACAAGTTTAGAATTTATTTTCAGAGCCAAGGAAAGCGCTCAGACACACTAACAGTGTCACTGTTAGTCTAGTTTTCTGTCTAATATTTATGTCACTAAGAACCTTTTGGTTCTGGGCTGACAAACTGCCAGCTACCCTTGTGTCAGGAGTGAGGCTGAGCAGTACCTGTAAATGGACAGGGAGGTCCTCAGTGCTGTGGGGCAGCCAGAGTTGTGTTGCTTCAGCCTCATGGCCCTGGTGAGGTCCTGAAACAGACACCAGGTCTGTTGCTCAAGTGCCTCCCTGTTCTTGTCCTGGCAGGAAATCTGGAACTGCTAAAAGGACATTCTGGCATTTTGGAGTTGGGCAGTGGAGCAGGGGGATGCAGTTGAGCCAGATCCATGGGCAGCAGTGATGGGCCAGGAGGATGCAAGGATGGGGATGGGAGCTGATGGTGCTCAGAGACCGGCTACACGGCCCCAGGACACTGTGGACGTGCGGTGGGGGGCACAGGCCAGCAGGACTCAGCTGTTCCCAGGCACTGAGAGCACGCTGGGACTGCATCCTCACTCCCAAAGTCTCCAGGATCACTGTGGCAGCCATCAGCATTCGAGTGGTTCCCTTCCCCTTGGTGTAGCCCTGGCACCAGCCTGACCTGGTGAGAGCCACAGGCCCAGTTTTGCAGAGGATGGAAGTGGTGTCAGTCCCATCAGCTAGTGGCACTTCAGCTGCCCTGGCCCCAGAGCCCTTCTGAGGGCTGATCCTGGCTCACACAGCCCCTCAGCTTCTTCACACCCCACCCAACACTGGCTGGCACATCTCCCAGCTCTGCACTTTGGGGTCTCCTAAGGGCAGTGGAGTCTCAAAGTGCCCGTCAGACAGCAGGATGGAAGTGCAGGCTGTGGAGCTGCCTTGAATTGGGTCTGAACTCCTGTTAAGCCTCATTAATCAGTTGTAAATGCACTGTATTCTCAATAAGGTCAGAAACAATAAATTTAATTTTGACTCTGACTCAAGCTACTTTGGTCCTAATTCTGAGCCTCCTGCCCAGCCAGAGCAGCCAGCCCTGGCTGTGCTGCACAAACTCATTTGATTCTGAAATGCATTTTTAAGCAGGATGGAGTGGTGCTTAAAAGCTAAATGGCTTCCCCCAGCAGTAATCACTGCTCAAGAGTCCTGGAATGAAAGGGATAAAGTCTGGGGGCAGGGGGAGGTTTTAATCTCACTGAGTAGATTACAGAGATTACTGCAATTTAATCCTTACATATCTGTCACTGACGCTGCAAAGACCATAACGGAGGTGGGCAGGGGTGTGCCGGCCCCCCCCGAGCTCCTGTCCCTCGCAGCGGAGCCGTGTTTCAGCTCTGCTGCCCACCACGCCCGCTGGGATGAGGTCCAGCAGGCGCTGACCCCGCTGCTGCCTCCTGACAATGAGGATGCCGCGTCAGGCTGAGCCTCTGCCACAGCCATGACCACCTGGGCAGGGAAGGCGGCTGCTGTGGGACTGTGGGCTCAGTCGTGCCCATGCGACTGGGCACCTGCTGGCTGCGCTGGGCTGGAAATGCGCCGGAACCTGAAGAAAAGGAGGGAAGGGCTCTGGGGGGAGGCAGTGCAGGCAGGGCAAGGGGGACCCACAGGTTCCCACAGGTTCCCCAGGGCAGCTGGACCCTCCCTGTCCCCCATGAGCATCCTTTGTGCCCCGAAAGGAGCCAGAGCCACCTCCCTGGTGCTGGAGGGCTCCAGGCAGCTATTCCAGGTCCGTCAGCGTCAGGCACGGTATGAACAGCACAGAAAATGATGCAGTTGCAGGGTTCGTCTGTGTGCTGCAGCAGGCGGGGACCCTGTAACCATCTCTGCTCTCATCATACACCATCCCTGCACGGAGCTCTCCCAGGCTCTCCGCAGCGCCTGCTTAGGGTAAATCTCATTATCATTCCTCGGGGATCACAGGGGCAGGAGCTAGTTCTCCAATAACTAGAAATATCTCTCTGGCTCACAGACCTTCACAATTATATTTAACTGCAAATGAGGAATCTGTACTCAAACACAAGCTGGTAATTTTTTTTTTGAAGCTTGTTTTCAGTGTCACCTCATGTTCAGCCCAGCTCTTCCACAGCTCTGTAACCCCGTCCTTGCCTTACATAAACTTGAAGGCAGAAAATCAGAAGCGAGCTGCCCCATTCCCACTGAAGGGACAGGACTGGGTAACTCGCTCTTGTTCCCAACACTGCTGCCTCCTCTGGCACCGTCGCTGGGTGGAGGAAGGCCTGTCCTCTTCTTCCTCACTTCATTGGGGGACCCCCTCCACATCCCAGGAGGTGTCACTGCCCATGTTGAAAGCCATGGGCTGGCTAAAAAGCCACAAAAGACCAGGAGAGCAGGAAGTGCTGGCAGAGGTCCTGGGCTGCAGGAAAGCTGTGTAGGTAGCAGCAGCTCACCCAGGAGGGGTCCCTGCAAAACCAACACCAACCCACCCGCACCACCTTCGGGGACTGCTGGGTGTCTGGGAGTGGTTCCCTCCTCTTGTACCCTCTGGGTGAGCAACCACATGACCCCGGTGCAGGGGGAACAGGGCACAGCACAGGGGACCCCCCTGAACCCCACAGAGCCAGCACACGCAGAAGGCGCAGGCAATGCCAACGCCTGTATGACAGCCCTGCACTGCTGGAGGCTTTTAAAGCCTCCCCGACGGCCAAGTGAAGTGTCCTGACTGGCCTCGCCTGGGGCTGGGGGCCCAGAGGGCGCCTGCACGCACAGGGGCTCTCCGTGGGGATGCTGGGCAGGGGCATGACTGCAGTCTGATGGGGCAGCCAGGGAGGGAGAGGTGCACGGCTCTACCAGACACGAGAGCTTGCGACAGGCAGAACAGCAGAAGCTTTGCTAGCAGCTTTGCACTAAAATTAACTCATTTGACAGCAGTTTCTGGTGCATTTCCACGGGCTCCGGAGCTGCGAGTGAGTGAAGGGCACAGGTGGGAGTGAAGAAGTGACGTGCTCCCCGTCTCGGTGCCCTCCAGGCAGCTGCCGGGCAGGGATGCTGCGGGCACAGAGCCGCGGTCGCTGCCAGCCCAGGCGGGCACAGGGGCTGCCAGATCAGCCGGGCCCGTCCTGACCGCTGTGACGGCCTCCCAGCAGCTTGCCCTGCGCCTGCCCTCTGCTCCCTGCAGCGTGCCGGCATCGACGCTGCTCTGCACCCGCTGGGAACAGCCTGGAGCAGCCACTCCTGGCCGTGCAGCAGCCTCTGTCCTTGCTGAAAGTGGCAGCCGTGGCAGCCGGGCAAGGGGCTGGGAAGAGAGCCCCTGCTCTGAGAGGGCTCCCCGCTTGGCGTGTCCAGCCTTGTGCCATTGCCAGCGCCCTCCGCAGCTCTGTGGCAGTGCGGGCAGCAGCTCCCTGCCGCTCCCCTCCCCGGTGCACAGTCCATGGGGCCCTGTGGATAAACGCTCTTTGGAGCGAGGCTCTGGCTGTGCCCGCCTCAGCTGAAAATGCGAGCCCGCGGAGGGTCCCGGGGACCGGCTGCCCTGCTCTGCCCGTGCCCGGTGCCTGTGCTGGCCAGGCCGGGCACGGACCGCCCGGCAGGGCTGGGATTCTCCTCCGGCAGCGCAGCCCGGGGCTCGGCGCAGCGGGGCCCCCACCCGGGCGGGCGCTCCCTGCCCGCGGCACGTCCCCGTGAGCGCGCATCCTTCACATCAGAAGCTCTCTCCAGCAGGAGCACTTTGAACACCCCGCCTGCTATTTTTAATGGGATTGAGAAGAGAACAAAACCATTTAAGAACTTGAGGAATCAAAGCAAGTGTCCCCACGTCACGCCCAGCGCTTGCAGCTATATCCTGATTAATGACAAGAAAGAGTGGGGAAACAATATTTAATCACACCCTGTTTATACTAGAGCCAAAAATCAAAGCGCTGCAGTCCTCTTTCATGAGAAAAACGAGGTGGGCATTTCCCCTTTGGTGATTAAGTTTCCTACTACAAGCACATCAATTTCCTTGATTTGGCATGGGGTCCTCGATCATGCCACAAATGAGGGCTTCTTTAGCAGCAAAATATTGCAACCCCCCAGCCAGATCCATACACAAGGCACCGATGTCCATCTATCATTTTGTCTGGATTATCTCAATACACATCTCCTCGGGGAGATGGAGACGAGGCAGTTGCAGCCAAACCACTGCTAACGATTGGCACAGCTGCAGCAGCCCTCAGCCGAGGGCACCGCGGGGCTCTGGCCACTGGCCCCACGTCCCCTGGGCACACAGCCTGTGCGGGCACTGCTGCCTGTGTGAGCATGGCGCGGACGGGTGGAGCAGGGCACGAAGACCTTTGTGGGCTGAACCCTGCGGGCTGGATGCAGGACCCTGCAGGACCAGATCTTCACAGTCTTGGTGGCAATGCTGCGGTTCTGTCACTGGCCAGACCTGCAGCAGGACCCAAGTCCTGTGTCACTGTGGCCACACCGACTCCCATGCTGGGGAGGGAGCAGAGCGGGGTCCAGCTCTGGCAGTGGGCAGGGGGTGACACAGACAGAGATGCTGTTGAGGCTGCTGTGGGGACCCCAGCTCTGCTCTCAGCCCAGAAAAGGGGGTCTGGGAGCACATCACCTCTGCAACGCCCACTCCCTCCATCCCCTAACTCCCCCCTACCTGTATCGATTTGCTTGGGATTCCTTGATTAATTAATGTCAGAGAAATGCAAGGTCTGTTAATTACCTCTGATTAATTAGGGTGAACTTTTAATTGTATCCCTAAGCTGAGATATGCTGTTCAATAGGCTCTGTAATTAGTGACCCAGCAATCTCTGTTAAACCAATTAGCCCAGTGTAACAAGTGTAAGGAGCTGGGGCTGCCCTGCGGGCAGGGGTGCTCTGGCAGCCCCGCACAGGGCTCTGCCGGTCAGTGCCATCCGTGCAGAGTTGTCCACATCCTCTGTGTCCCACATCCACCGGAGATGACAGTGGGTCATGGTGGGCTGGCCCTCAGGTGCAGTGATGCTGGGGACTGAAGTGACCTGCACTGACTGGGACTGCCCCGAGCTCTCCCCAGGGACCTCAGGGGGTTCCAGATCCCTGGGAAGCTCCTTTGTAGGCTGAGGTCACTGGTTAAAAACAACCCAGCCTCCATCCAGAGGTCAGCTGGTTATCTTGGTCACTCATCTCTATTATGTCCTTCTGTTCTTTCATCCTTCCAGCCTTTCTTCTGTCCTTCCATCCCTCTGGCCCTTGCTCACTTGAGCAAAAGGCTCTGGCAGGCAGAAGAAAGCTTTCCTCCCATTGCCATATTTCATCATCTATTGCAGTTCAATATCCAGGTCAGGAAGCAGATGGCGAGTAGCCCGGCTGTCCTGGCAAGTGGGGACAGGAGTGGTGGCTTCCCAGCGATTGTTTACCTGCTCCATTAACTGTGCCAGCAGCCCCAGCCCTCACCTGCTGCCACGCCTGCTCTCCCCTCCAGCAGGTTGGGCCACAAGGCCACACCACAGAGATGGCAGCACAGACATGCTGGGTCACATGCTGCTCCAGCACCAAAATCCCTCAGGGGAATGGGTGCAGTGCCCACCCGTCCCAGGGCTGGAGAGTCCAGCCATGGCGAGCCCCCTGCCTCAAACTCCACCTGGGCTGGGGGGCCACATCTCAATATGGATAAGCAGGAGCTAGGCAGGAGCTGGAGTTGAGCGGCTGCACGGTTCCCCAACCCCAGCTCTGCCAGGCTTGCAGTGGCATGGCCGTGGGGCACACAGAGGTTGTGGCCTCTGGCTCTGCACACTTGTCCCACTGCCTGCTGCGGAAGGGTCCCCTTGCGCCTGCCTGGCGCCACCAGCACTGCCACTGCCTGGAGACTCCTGTCAGAACCACCCAGGCCCCAGGAAGTCATTAGTAATTAATTTGGTTTCTAATCTTCTAATCCAGCTGCTCCTTGATTTGATAAGCGAAAAATCTGCTTTGGCCACATGGTCGCTGTTCCATGTGCTGTGTCCCCACAGAGACACCGCAAGGACAGAGCCACCCCCAGCCCGAGGGCCAGACCTGCATTACCCTTTCCTGTGGCAGAGGAGGCTGGGCCCTGCCCAGCTGTGCCACGCCATGCTGCGCTGTGCTGCCCCTGGTCCCAGCCCTGAATGAAGGGGCTGAGGGTTCACACGCCTCACCTTGGTCTTTCTGGACCTGGAGCTGAGACATGACAATTTGCACTTCTGTTTGAGGCTGGGAGCCATCACGCACCTCAGGGTTCCAGGAGAGGAGCCTTCCCTGTCCCTGGTCCTGCTGTCCATGGTCTCACAGTCCTGCTGTCCATGGTCTCACAGTCCTGCTGTCCATGGTCTCACAGTCCTGCTGGGTGGGCAGGGTCCCTGACAGCCCGTGCTTCAGCGGCAGCGGCTGTGAGCCACTCCTGCCCAAGGGGCCGTGGGCTCCGTGCCGCAGTGTGCTCAGTGTCCTGGTCCCTGGCTCTCCCCTGAAGCAGCACAGTGGCACAGGGCGTGTGTGCCTGCTTGGGGACCCCCAGCCCCACTGGCACGGAGGGCACGGGGCCACGGGCTGCCCGCGGGGCCAGCAGCTATAAGCCGTGTGGCAAAGCAGTCAGCAGCGGGTCTGTGGCACACGACGGGATGAGGGAACATCACAGATGAGAGCCCAAATCCTTCATTAAATCCCACATTAATCTCTAAGAACAGCAATGTCAAAAATCTTAGCAGCAAAATTAAATTGTGTAGCTATATTTCAGCTGCACAAAATCAATATTAATTATAGTGGGACAGACATTGCTGAGAGGGGGTCTGACCCAGTATTTACCGCTGCAGTCCAACTCCAGCGTGGCAACTTGTTTATATAAAACAACAGCATGTTTTTGTGGCAAGCAGCCTCAATCTGGCGGGTGTTGGGGCTGAATACAGATGTGCTGGGACAACAACTCCCCCCGCAGAGAGGACACAGGAGGGAGGCTGGGAAGGCTGTGTACAGCTGAGCAGGAAGGGGGGAAGGTGGCCATGGTCCCAGAAATGGGGTCTGCAGGTGGGCTCTGGCACCATGTCCTGCTGGCATCGCCACCCCTGGTTCTGCCCAGGTCCTCCCAGTTTCTGCACAGGGCTGCGTGCCCTCTGCCCTGGGCTCTGCTTCCTGGGGATTTACTCTCAGCTAGAATGAAGTTCATGTCGGAGGGTTAAATCCCATGTTTAAACATATTTTTCTCCTACTTACATTAATACTGAGTCTGAGCAGGCTGAGAATCCACGTGGGACCTGTAAAGTTTGGCAGTCCCTGGAAGGACTATTGCCCTCCTTCAGAAAGCCTGTTTTACCCTGGTTTACTCACCCTGCTCCGGTGAGCTCCAACGAGAGACAAGCTGAAATGTGGTCTGCAGCTGAGCCCGCCCACCCTGCTTGCCCTGCCTGCAGGGAGGTGGGATGGTTTTAAGGGAAGGGACTTGATTGGAATGGCTCCTATCCAGTGTGGGATTTGGGGGCAGAGGGAAATTGTTGCAACAACAACAACAAAAAATCATTGAAATGTGACTTCTTGGTGCAGGGGAAGATGTGCAGGAATACTCCTGGTCAGGGCATTGCAAATTGATGCCCACCAAAAATCCAGAGCTTGGGCTTGCAAGGGCTGGGCTGTGGTCTGAGTGTCTGTGGTCTGGTGCTCAATGGCACCAGAACTGGCCAGCTGGGCGTGGGCCATCCCTGGTGCCTGTCTCAGGCAGTTAGTGTCACATTATGAGATGATCCAGAACAGGGAGTTTGGGGCAAAGGAATTAGAATGGGAGGGAGAGTTTTAATTAGAGAAAGAAGTCAGAGTCCGTAATCAGCTGGGTGAGTGACTGCCTGCTGTGGGGAATTCTCCATATGTCAAATGGCATCAATCAAAATGCCACTTCTTATACAACAGCCTCTCTGCAGGAGGAGGGGCTGCTGGCCCTGTGCTCAGGCCATTGCTCTGCCTGGGCAGGGCATTCCCCCACTGCAGTCCCTGGGTTCCCGAGCACCCCAGAGCACAGGCCAGGACCAGCCTGTCCCACGCCCCAGACTCCTGCACTGCGTTTGGTGGCACTGTCATGGGGGTCTGTCTGTGCCCTTCCCCAGCCCCCAAGCCCACTCCAGGCATGAGGAACAGAATGGCTTCTTGGGGGCCATAACTAGCCCCTGTGCCCCTCTCCAGGCTCATCACAGGTAACATGAGTTGCTCCAATCCTTTGGAATGCTCAGCAGTACAACAGGAGCATCTGTCCTGGTGAGCTGGGGCAGAATAGGGTGTCCAGTCAGCAGGAGGCTGGTATGTGCATCCCTTTGGTCCTGTGGTCAGCTTCAGAGACCCCTGGGGATGCCTGTCAGCAGCAGGGTCCAGCTGAGCCCAGTCTGACAGTCAGAGCCCAGTAGCAGTGCCAAGGCACAGGAGATTCCTGACACCAGCGGGGCCCAAGGGCTGACCTTGTCCTTGTCCTTGTCCTTGTTTCCTTGTCCTTCCTGCCACGTCTTTCCAGCTGCATCTTGCACTCCTGGCAGGCTCGGTGACTCCCTCATTGATGCTGGGCTGTGTCCAGGGAACATCTGTGCTTGTTCTTTTAGAAACGTGTTTCATGCACCAATAGTTTAACAGTGCAGAGGCGACGCGGTTCATGCTCTACATTTCTCCAGGAGGAGAGTGGCTTTCCTGGAGATGGAGCAGTTGGAGTGGGAAGAGGAGCACTGCCATGCTAGGACTGAGCTGTGCGGGATGTTTGGAGGCAGGAGTGACATGAAGCCGGGGCAGCCCCATGGAGAAGGGTCCCCCTGTGGCACGCGATGCTTTGGCCACTGAGGTGCCACATCTCCCAGGGTGTCCCCTCCATGCTGCCTGAGGATGTGTTTCCCGTATGTCATGAGGGGCTGCCCCCTGGGGCTCCCTGCCCTCTGCCCCCACTCAGGGTGTCTCACTGTGCCAGCAGCTGAGCTCAACATTTTTGACTCTATTTATTACTAAAAAATTATGCAACTGGGTCGCATTCCTGCTATTTTTTATGCATGAGCCAAGCAGCAAATTCCATTATTTAAAAAAAACTGTTTTAGCTAGTGATGCACTAGACCACGCAAGTAAATGCCCAAAATAATTCCAGCTGACACCTTTATGAAGGCAGAGTGAAGTTTAAAGTCTACACAAGCCTTTCATTTGCAATTTCCCATCCCTCCTAACCAGCACCTGGGAACTGTGCTGCCATCTGGCTCATGGATCCCCTTTTCTGGCTGTGCCTGTGCCCGTGGAGGGTGCAGCCCCCTGATCTCCTGTCCTGAAAGGCAGGCCTTCAGCCCAAAGACTCTGCTGTGACAGCAAACACATCTGCAAACATCTGCAAACAGGGTCAGAACAGGAAGATCTTTAAGAGTAAAAATCATGCAAAAAGGTGGGGAGAGGCTGAGCTTCCAGGCAGGGGGATCCCAGAGGAAGCTCCCGGGGTTTTCCTGCAGCTCCTTGGATGCCCTCTCACCCCTGCAGGAAACACAGGGGACCCTGGGACCCTCCGCAGGCAGGAGCAGCACCCAGTGAGGGACAGAGACAGGGTAAGAAACACAGGCTCTCCGTCTCCTTACTGTACATCGCCTCCTCTGCCTATTGATGGGTGGTTTTTGGAGTTGCCTCTGCCTGTGCTTGGTGGCCAGTGCTTTGTCCCCTGAAGGCTGGCTGTGCCGGAGGCTTACTCTGAGTGGCAGTGAAGCTGGAGTTAATCACACCAACCTGATTATTTCCAGCTCAATTCCAGCCTTTGGCCTGACCTTGCTACTTTAATGAACAAGATACTGAGGTTTTTCTTACCATAAAAAAATTTGGTTGACCCCAAAAGTAAAAGACAACAAACAAACTGATATAAATAACCTGGCCTCTGTGGAAAGCATCAAAGGTAACTTACCAATTAGCCCTTCTCTCACCGGTAAATCATCACACTGTGGCACCTGACCCTGGCATGGCCGACAATTCTATAACCCATTTGCCACTGTCCATGTATCAAATGGCTTTCAGTCACCCTAAATTTGGAGATTCTAATCTCCTATATTAAGTCAGTGATTCTTAGTAATTCTTAGTGATTTTATTTTTATTGGCTTTGTAAATCAGAGTTATCCATGTCAGTGCCCATGGTCAGAGAGAGAAGCGTTTGTCTGTGAAATTGGGTTGACACAGCCCATTGAGTGTGATGATAGGAGGTGATTTGCAGGGCTGGCTGGACATGCCATTTACACCCAGCAGATTATCATATCACAATACAGAAGTTTTGTCACTGGAAGAACAGTGGAAGCTGCAGAACATGCGGAGTGGCGAAGGGGCACTCCCGCTTCTCCACTCTGGTGCTGAGCCCCTGGGATGGGGACAAGACTCATCAGAGACACAGCATAGGAAAGGAGGAGTAACACCTCTGACACCGGTCTGCCAGGACACCAGGCTGTGCCAATGCCCACAGACACGACTGTGTACAGACCCTGCTGATGACGGACCCGTGTCCCCCAGCCACCGGAACAGCCTCACCTGGAGGAAAAGCCACTCCCAGACACTGAATATGCACTGGTTTTTAGAGCTATTGTGATATTTAATTGGCTGCAGGCTAAACATCGATTCCTGCACAGAACTCAGCACCCCTGGGGAAACAACCTACAGTTAAAATGAGCACCAGCCCAAGCTGGCACTGCCATGGAACACACTCCAGCCTCAGCAGCAGCTGACGGTGCACGTGAGCCCAGTGTGGCAGCGTCAGCCTCTGCCAGATGCATCATGAGTGAGGAGCACCTGAGCTGCACCAGGCAAGGGCAGGGCTGAGACATTCCTGTCCCCACAGTGTGCCTGTGCCCCCGTCCCCACAGAGGGGATGGAAGGTGCGGGGGCACTCCACAACAATGTGTGCACTGGGTGCAAGCCTGGGGCAAGCAGAGGCACTGAGGCACAATTCCAGTGGCACCGTGCTTCCCAGTGGCACTGTGCTTCCTGCTGGCATGGCCCGTAAATCTGCGGCTGAGTGGTAGCTGGAGAGGTGGTAGAGAGCAGTGATTAACAGAGCGTATGAAGGGATGTCAGGAGCCTCGGCCAGCTCTGCTGGGAGCTGTCAGTGAGAGCTGTTGAGGCTGGGATTTACACATGGGGCTGGTGATAACTGCCTCATCTCCTCATGCTTTTGGGATGTTCTCCAGAGGGTGCTTTAGGATGTGCTCCAGAGGGTGCTCCATGGCTCAGGAGGGATAGGGCTAGGAGCTGGCTGCAACTCAGCTTGGGTTGGGAGCAGCAGCACCGGGATGTGTCTGACTGACCTCGGGGAATCCCAGCTGGGCTGGGCTGGGCAGGGCTGGGGTCCCAAACGAATCAGTGCCAGGGACTTGAGCCACTGAGCCCCAGAGGCAGCTGCAGGCAGGTATGGGCCTGGCAGACAGCTACTGGCTCTGTGCAAGGTATTGCATATAATTTATATAACATACATGATGTACCACACATCTGCGTGTGACGGCAAGCACAGAGCAGTCAGCTACTTAACAGCCCTTCCCAAGAAGTGCAATGAGGGTGGCGAGGGTGGCTGTGCCACCTCCTCCTGCAGGCTCAGGTAACAAGCCCTGTCTGGAGGCATTACTCATGCCTGTGGAGGTGCTCGGGGTGCCCGGTGCAGCTGGAGAGATGCTGCAGGACTCCCACGGCTGCCAGTGAAGCACATCAGCAGGTGTTTGGGAGCAGCAATTCCCCGGCAGAGCTGAATAATGTCATCAGCTGTTGAACACGTGTCAGATGACCTTTCCCTGCACTCTTCACAAAATCCCATTAATCAAAAGAGCAGAGCAGAGCTAAGAACCCTTTAACAAAATTATTGTAATCTCTGGGTTTCTCATTCATCACGCAGCAGCTCAGCAGCCTCCACGCTCCCTGGAGGGGTCAGAGGATCCCCCCATCTCTGCCGTACAACACCTTCCCCTCCTGCTCTGTCCTTCAGCTCTGCAGGCTCAGGGCTCGTTTCCTACCAGAGCTTTGCAGATTCCTGCTTTCTGGGCTCACAAAGATCTTCCTTGGCTGCTGGTCATCACAAACCAGGACAAAGTCAAATTCTCATGTATCTTGTGAATGGGGAAGTTGAGGAGAAAGTGAATTCAGAGGCTGAGGAAGGAATGTTTCAGAGATAATGTGAATGTGATCTTGTCTCATAGAAGAGAAAATGCTACAGGGAAGCTGTAACAAAACAGCCAGGAGAGCTGTAATGAAAGTTGGCATTTATACCTCAAATCATTGCCATTATTTTCTACCGAGAGTTTCATCAGTGCTGACACTTTCCCTCAGAACATCTCAGCATCAGCAATGGGTGGTGGGAGTTGTCTGGCCAGGAGGGTCTCACCCACCTCCAGGGCAGATGCACTCAAAGGAGAGGGGGCTGCCCCCTGCCTGCTCCCACCACTGGGCCTGGCAGCTCCTGTCCCTGGTCCTGGGGATCTGAGCCCCCTGAGCAGGGCTCCAGGGATGGGGTTATGCTTCATCTGCCCAGCTCCAGTCTTGCATGTTGGTTATCATGGGCACTGACATCCGTGGTGGAGACCTGACCCCAATGTCCTCAGCAACCCCAGCATACCTGCTGCCCTCTGGCCAGGGCAGAGCTCCTTTCCAGGCAGGTCTCCACCCTGGAGTAGCTGCTCCTTTAGCTGGGACTGCCCAATCCCAGAGCTGCTAATTACCAGCTCCAGCCTGGCTCTGTCTTTTAATGCACACAACACCTCAAAGAATTAATTTTCAGCTGTAGAGCAGCATTCAGAAATATCCCCCTGGCATCTCCCTGTTCAGGAAGTCCCCACATGCAAGGTCTGTGCTTAATTAGTCAGTTAAACACTCCCCAGTCCAGCCTGGCGTTGTAACTCAAGCCCTCTCATGCTGTGGGTCCCCATGGGCAATCTAGGCAAGGGGATGTGCCGTGCTTGCTGCAGCCTTGAGCCAAAGGCTCGGGCAGCTGATGGGATGGATGCACCCCCACTGCAGGGTGGCCCCAGCACCAGCTCTGTAGCACAGGGAGATCTCTTGAACACCAAATTTTGGACACAGGGAACGGAAGCAGGGAGCAGCTTTTCTAGGGGGAATTTCTTTCCCCCTCAGAGAGTGGCAAAGATGGACTGAGTGGTCTCACTTGCCCCCTCCCACCCCTTACCTGACTCTGGTCCCAGAGCAGGAGGAGCAGGCACCAGCAGCACTGGAGTGCTTGGTGATGCCAGGGTGGGGTGCAAGAAAGCAGTTGCAGTGACAGGGGCCATTGCTTCAGCATCAAACCAAGTCCCTGCAAGGTGCCAAAGCCCTGTGGCACTGCAGCCTGGGGCTGGGCTCTGTCCCCGTGCTGACTCACGCCGCCCCACACTGACCTGAGCTGGCCCCCCCAACAGAGCTGCCCAGCCCTTGGCTCCCTTGGTGACAGTGTGAGAGCCAGGGCCCCAGCGGCAGAAAGGGGTGACTGGAGGGCACATGGGGACTTTCCTGGGACACAACTTTGTTCTAAGAGAAGGGGAATATGAAAGCAGAAGCAGTGTGGCTCTACCCACTGGATTTGCCAAGCCAAGGTGGTGTAAAAGTGGAAAGTAAAGGGCAGGTAACCCACAGGACCCATCGGAATGAAACACTGACAACTCAAATCCAGCAATTTCAAAAGGCATCCATCATGGCAGAGCAGTCTGACCTCTGGCCCCAGCCAAGGCCACTTATTCATGAGCCATCACCAGGTATGAGCACAGCCCGTTAATAACGCTCCTATCGATTGGCTCCTGTGCTGCTCCGGCTGGGCTGAGATCGATGGTCCTGCCTAAGTACATGCACCACAAAACTTCCAAGAAATACCACCCCAACGCTTCAGCAGCACTGGGCTGTCACTTCCTCAGTTTATTAACTGACAGGACTCCTATCACACCCACCTCCAGCCTGGCTCTTCCTGCTCCAGCAGAGACCCCCTTTCTCCTGTGAGAGCAGGACGCTGCCCCCGAGCCCAGCCTTGTCCCAAGCCAGGGGACAGGAGCCCACTGCCCATTGACACTGAGCCTGGGGTCGTGGAGTGGAGCAGGACTGGGGAGCGGGGATGCATCAGTGGGTGCAGTGCATGTGACACCCTCAAACATGCACACACCTGGCTGCAGGGCTGGGGGTGAGCATGGCGTTAGCTCTATGGGCCACGTCCCTCAACAGTTTATTTCGGGGCTGTTAAACACTGTTTTGCATATATATTAAATTGAAGACAGTTTATGCCTGCAATTACTGTGCCTGACAAGCAGCCGCCAGCAGCTGGAGGGAGCGTCTGACTCACAGCACTCGGGTATTACCCTGCGATGCTGCTGCTCTGCCTGCTCGGCAGCAGCCAGGAGCACTCAGCCCTTCAGTGCGACGGCTGAAGGGAAGATTTAGGAGAAAACCATCATGATGCTCCCAGCCCCAGAGCTCTGCATTCCACGTACCCAGCACGGCACCTCTGATGGATGAGTCCCGCACTTCACTCCAATCTGCTTGGAGTTAGGCAGTAGCAATCATTTTTTTCAAGCCTTGTCATATATAAAAGCAATTGAGTCAGCAAGCACCAGTTGTCTGGCACAAGGAGAGATGATATTTTTACAAGGTTTTGCAGAAGGTCTATAAAAGTTTGTTCTTTCTTTAAAAAATAAATACATATTTGACAACGCCTCTCTGGAAAAAAATGGAAAAAAATTAAACTTGCAAATTGAAACATTATGTCTGCAAGAGATGTGCTAAAAGACCCTCTTTATGGCTGATAGGAAGTAACAAAGATTTTGTGTATAAGCTGTGTTTCAGGCCAATGCCTTTGGAAAACTGGGAATTCCCCTGACTGTTCTGGCCCCAGATTGTGGAAATGCTGCAGTTGCTGTGAGCTTCCTCCCATAGATGAGAGCAGCCCTGCCCTGCCCCTATCCTGTGTAGGTGACCCCCAGGCAACAGGACTAGTGATGCTCATTCCAGCAGGGCTGGACAGGCTCCTGGTGTCCCCTGTTTCATGTCAGTGCCAGCACTGTGAGGACAGCCAGCCATGGGCACTGCCATTACAGTGGATCCTGCAATGCCCTGGTTCCATAAGGAATCCCCTCAGCCACTCACAAAGGACCACCTTGGATTCCCACCAGGGATGGGAGTGAGAGCCAAGACAGAGCGCTGCTTCTTGGCTTGCGTGGCAACCAGCAGCAACCCACAGCACCCTGAAGCACCCTGCAGCACCCAGCAGCAACCCACAGCACCCTGAAGCACCCCACAGCACCTCACTCCTGCCCAAGGAGGCCTGGAGGGGATTCTGCTGGGCTGCTCCTGCCAGGGCCAACAGCTGCCAGCATCGGTTCATTCCCACTGATCGCTTTGCGGTTGTTGGAGCTGCAGGAAACGCTGACATGAATCTGCAGCTATGGATTTTTTTTGACAGAAGCTGAGCCCTCGGGATTGCTGCTCATTCTGTGCTTGAGAAGGAGCTACTTAGTTATAACCAATCTTTTTATAACGATTTTTCATTGTAGAGATAGAGTATTAATTATTAGAGGGTATTAAAAAAAGCATTAGCCCTCTGACCCCTGGAGATGTTCTGGGCTTGTCAAGTGTCTCCCACAGATCTATGGGGCCAGGGGCTGTTCATCAGAACAGGGGCGATGCCCTAAGTCATGAGGGGAAGGTGCTGGGCAGTGGGAACCTCTGGCAGCAGGCACTGGCACCACTTGCTTGCTGCCCCTCTGTGCTGAGGGCCATCCTTGCTGGCAGCCCCTCGCTCTTTGTGGAGCAGCAGGACCCCCTGCTCCTGGCAGCCCCTTGGAGCAGGCTGTGCTCAGCACCCGTCGGTGTCACGCCATTCCTCTACCTCACCACATCCAAAACCTACTTGGGGCAGAGGCTCTCTCAGCCCACCTGCCGCAGGGAGGAGGTGAGTGGCCCTGGGCACACCTCACTCCCTCTGCCTGTAGCATGTGGCTGGGTGCTGCCGCAGCACTGCTGGCACCAGACCACCACTGGCAGCCCTGCACACCTCCCAGCCAGACACACTCATCCTGAGCATAAAATGCATGTTAAAGATTTGTTTTCATCTTCATTAATACCAGAATTCATTGCAGAAGAGAGGATTTCTTTATTTTACAAAACCTATAGATGGAACACAAGCAAATTGCTGGCTTTTACTAGCATATAAACTGGGAAAAACCTCTGAGATATGTCTACATTACACTAAACTGCATCCATAATTCATACCTAAAGGAGAAATTTTTAGCTCCCTCGGAGGTTTGTGAATCTATTATTGATGGGACTGTGTTAGGCAACAATAGGCTCCCTCATATTCACACGCCATTTACTGGCTGAGTAAGGCTGCGGCTCCTCCAGGCAGAAGCACCAGCTCTCTGTTAGATTTTTGCAAGGATTTGGAAGGGATTTAGTTAAGAACCTGAAGTGATGTAGACTGAATTGGGAGAGTGTTTCTAGATAGATTCCCACTCCCAGGTTAATCAATAGATCAGGAATGTGGAAGATACTCGGAACAATCTGTTCCTGTTCAGATCTCAGAGAGCAGCATTCACTGTGGATACACATCTTCTGAACTGGAAGTGTGGGATGCATACTGGGGGTGACTGGAGCACAGGGCAGTGGGCACCAAGCCTCTCACTGCACATAATACAGTGGGCCTGGCAAGGGGTCACCACTGGGTCACACTGTATGCAGACCTTTTAGTCTTCTTTATAAAATTTTTTTAAACATTTTTTTTTAAGGCAATCAAAGGTAAAACCCCAACAGATATTGAACTGAGCCCCCCTGTAAGGGGCAGAGCAGGTCCCTGTGAACCGTGGCAGCAGGGTGGAGGGACAGTGCCCCATGCAGCCCCATGGCCAGGGCTGAGCTGTGCTTGGGGACACTGACATCCCTGCTCCAGAGGTCGGATGGAAGGGGATTTTGGGAGAGAGCAGAGGAAGTGACAGCAGTTCACAGCACCATTATAAATTAAGGAAATGTGCCTGGCACATGCAGGTACTTACAGAGCATGTAGAAGTTAGCTTAAACCTAAACTAAAGGCTGCTGTTAACAGAAGAATCCCATCCTTCCCAACCCATCAATACAGAGCTGAATTAGATCCAGGAACCACAATGCAAATCTCAGTGCTACAAATCTCGCTGACAATATGTTTTGTTCCACAAATAGATTCAAAGCCAAGTAAAAACACACACAACAATCCTTACTGACAGATTTGCCTTTGATTAGCTTTTAATTGCTCATTAAGATTTGGGTGGTTTATGCCTTTTCTGCATGGCAGAGGAGCAGCATCCCTGCAGGGCCACGACAGTGCTGGCCAGAACTCCATTTCAGTGGACTCCATTCCTCCTGGGAGCAGCACTAGTGCTGCTGGCAGTGCCTGCCCACTGAGCCTGCCTCAGCTGCTGCCCTCACATTTGGGTGACGCTCCCTGGCTCTGGTGCTGTTCTCTGTACCTCCCCCTCCCCACTGTATTTAGTGCTGGCTGGGGATAGTCAGTGAGGATGGAAACAAATGATTGCTGTAGGAACTGCACAACAAAATCTTTCTGGAAGAAAAAACATCAGTGGTGGCTCAGAGCCAAGGTGGTTACGGCAGGGCTTCCCTGGCATTACCCAGATTTGCCTCTGTTTTCGGGCTCAGGTGGACAGGATGCCCAGCGCTGGGAGCTGGCAGGGCTCTGTGCCCGGCAGGGCTCTCTGGCTGTGCTCTCACAGCTGCCCTGCTGGGATCAGCTGGGCTCTCTGGGCACTGTGCCGTGGGTGCTGTGTTGTGGGCGCTGGCCAAGGCAGGCAGGATACAGACACTGGGCATGCAGCACTGGGCACGCAGCCATGGGCCCTCGCTGCCACTGCTGCCAGCAGTGCCCACCCTCGTGGCTGCACAGAGGTGGGTGCTTGGTGTCTCCCTGCTCCTGGAACAAGCACCTGCATCAACAGAGACTGAGCATGTCAGGGGCCTTGTGTTTGTTTATGAGAGGTTTGTGTGAAATTTTAGGATTTACAAAGTAGTCATATCATTTAATCCTCTTTAATGAGGTTTGGGGATTTATGAGCAAGATATTTTCATTTGCAGCTTGCACAATTAACCTTGGTTAACCTATAAGGAAACTTCAGGATAAGTTTGACTTCTTCAGTTATTAAGGCTGGGCTTGCAGAGTGGCAGCAGGCCTGATGCATCCTGCACATTTGAAGCAGCCCCGGTGTGTACAAACTTGTGTACACTCCTTCTCTGACAGCTTATTTAGGGATTAAGCCCTTTCTCTCCTGCTGAGCCCCCTGCTGCTCCCCACAGAACCCCAGCTCCATGGCTCCCCATGACCCTGCAGCTCCCTGTGCCCTCCACATCCCTCCTGCTGTCCCATTGGGGCCAGGAGGGAGCTGGCGGGGAGTAAATCCATCTGGGAGCCCCAGCAGACATTGCAGCTGAGGCTGGAAATGCTTCATGGAGGAAGCAGCAGTCTGGGAAGACAGTGAGGCTTCCTCTTCTGGAGAACACCAACAACACAGGGCAGACAGATATGGAACATCAAGGACATAAGGCTCAGCTAAGGGACATCAAAGATACAGGGTGTGGACAGCTGAAGAGCATCAAGGACACGGCGCAGTGAGGACGATGCCCAGGGTGGTGGAAGAAAAGCTTTGTTCTTGGCCTCCAGCTTTCTGTGACACTGGTGTCCCTGGGGACCACCCAGAGCTCCTGAGTGCCCTGGAGTCCCTGTGCCCCAGGCATGGAGCACCAGCTCCTCCAGCCCCAGCAATGCCCGTACTGGTGGCAGCTGTTTGGGCATCACAGATGGTCTCTCAGCTGGCACACAGTGCCGCGGGAGGGCGAAGTGATCCCACGCCACAGAACGGGAGGGGCGAGTCCCCAGCACAAGAAGGAACACCCTCGCAGTGTCCCCAGCCAGCAGTGACATCGAGGCAGTGCTGCCAGCTTTTTAAAGTTCCCATAATTCCACGATAAATCAGTATGATAATTTCTCTCTGCAATAAAGCCCCTATTCCCGTCGCGAACTCTCATAACCGGCACCTCAATCTTTCTGTGCTCTTTGCTCTTTATTACCTTCCAATGACTTAAGCCCCTGAACTGAATAACTTCATCAAGGTGTCAACCTAAACAGATTTTTCCCTATAATGGCCCAACTCTCACAGGTTCTTAATGAAAAATATTGATTCCGAAGGATTAGTTGCAGATTTATGTGGTGGATGCTGATCCCTCTGTCACCTGATACCTTATCAGTGGATGAAAGAACTGATCCTCCCCACATGGTTTTAAAAAAGCAATCACAGACTGTGTCAAGCAGCGCTTATTCACAGAGAAATGCATATAATGCTGTGTCTGGATCAGATACGATGCTTAACAGAGGGCTAATAGCGGGTGTCAGGACACGGCCGCGTGGCCAGGCCAGCCCGCGGCTCCCTGCTGGCTGTAGCTGGGCACAGCCTGCGCTGCTCCTGGGGCTTGTGGCCGTGCCTTGGCCACCGCGGGGCCGGTCCCACCGCGACTGCCTCTGCCAGCCTCTGCCAGCCTCTGCCAGCCTCTGCCAGGCTCTGCCAGCCTCTGCCAGCCTCTGCCAGCCTCTGCCGGGCGGATCACTGGCTCTCAGGACCATCACGAGGGTGGATCTACGAGCTGGCAGGTTGTAGGGCACTCCAGAGAGAGGAGCCGAGGAGCGGAATCTCTGCCACAAGCCCGTGCTGTTCTGTGCTGTGCCCATGCCCTGGAGGGTCCTGGCCGCTCCCTCGGGCTCCCGGCACAGGGGCACCCACCGCCGGGGCAGCGCCGGCAGCAGCCGGGCCCGAGCGGGGCAGCCCAGCCGGCGAGCCCTGCCACCCCCAGCACCCCTGGGACCCACTGCGGCCACGCCAATGGCAGATGCCAGGGCAGGGAGCGGCCCCTGCTCCCTCGGGAGCCGCAGTCAGGTCTGCAGGGTTGGGGGGATGTACGGTGGAGGAGACACCGGCAGTCATGGCTTTTACTGGCAGCCACACATCCGATTATTCATCTTTTTCTCCCCTCCCTCCAGAAACTTGCAGCTGAAATTAATTCATAAATTACAGCCCGGAGTGAGGCATTATAAATAACAGCAGAAGGGCTTTGATTATTTACATTTTTATGGAATCTGAACTGATCAAATACACAGAAGTCACCAGGCACATGGGAGAATTATAACGTGTTCAGATATGATTTAAGGCTGTGCAGGAGGGACCCTTCCAGAAGAAGTGATCAGGCAGGGCCGGTCACTCTGCACCATCTGAGTGATGTACAGACACCACTAAATAAACCTCAGCCCTCTGGAACTTCAGGGAGAGAAGAGAAAGCCAGGACTGCCTATGGCATCAGCCCCACAGACACCCCTGTGTCTCCCAGTCTTCTGCTGTTTGCTGGGTGCAATAATGAATGTTTTGGCAACAGCCTTGCTCAAAATCTAATAAAATTATTCAGGATTCTGCGAGAAGCCTTGGAAATGGAGGCTGTCCTACAGCAGCCCCGCGTGGCTCTGGCAGCAGAGCTCTGCGTTTGGACTTGATTTAAAACCTCATTCGTTTTTCATTAGCTCAGAATTGCTGCAGACGAAGGTTCATTTTTACTACGTGCGTGGAACATGAACGAAAATCGGGATTTTGTTTCTTCCATTTACCTCGTGTATGAAGTCACCCGGTTTTAGGATGAAAGGAGTTATTTACTTCCAATTACCTAAACATGACTGAGAACAGGAATATCCCTTCCTTACTATCAAATGACTTCCATATTAGTCATCCCAGCAGGCTGCTCTCCCCTGCCACAGCGGAGCTCACCCTGTCACCCCCTCTGCCTGTGCCCTGGCTCTGGGCACGGACACTCCCAGCCCCTGGCTTCCCCCGTGCCGGCTGGGACCCTGTGGGATGGCTCAGCACTGCCTAGGAAAGGCAGCCATTCTACCCCAGAGGGATGTGATCCACCTGCTTCAGGGGGATGTGATCCACCTCTCCCAGAAGGGATGTGATGTTCCTGCCCCAGGGGCACACAGCCCAGCTGTCCTGGGGGAATGTGACCCACCCTTGTCCAGCCAGTGTCCACCCAGGGCACCCACGTGGCAGCTCAGGGATACCTGGGGCCTGCAGCGCATTGTGCCCACTGCACAGGTCCTGCAGCCCTGCCAGCACCCACCACCCTCGTGCCACCAGCCTCCAAGGACAGCAGCGGGCACAGCTGCCCGTGCTAAGTGGCAGAGCTGGCAGACCTCCTCGAAAAGGAGGTGGGGGCCCAATGCCCACCTGCCACCCCACCAACTGGCCAGCACCAGTGCACTGTCCCCATTGCACCCCCAGCCTTCTCTCTCCTGCACTCCCTTCCCTCCCCAGAGCCCGGAGCCTCTCTGAGCTGGGCTGCTCCTCTCCCAGCTTTGCAATTTACACCACAAGAAAACTGTTCTCATTTCCAATTACTTCACCATTCAGGGCATAAAAACTATTCCACCAATTAAAATTGCAATAATTAAAATAGAGGCTTTGTGTTGCTTCTGCCTTTTCAACACTTTACAAACTCTCCCTAAACTCCCTATTTCAAAGCTCCTTTCATGCCCCCACTTCCAGGCTAATTTGTAGAGCCACTGTGAATGCTGGGTGGGCAGGGGCCAGTAGTCTCTTGGCTGGGCATTCCCACTCCTCAGCTCCTCCCACTATATATTTATTTCTTCACTTTTACATTATCATTCTGCAAGCTCTGGGTGTTTGTCTACATGATCTGTGGGAAGGGGGGTTAAGGGCCCTGCTGACCTGCAATCCACCTGCTCCCAGACAGCCAAGCCTCCTGTTCTTCCCACCCCGTGGTCACAGCTCTGCCTGTCCCCTGCCACGTATCCCGCGCGGTCTTCTCTTCCTCCCCTCACCTCTGTTTGAGCCCATCCCTGCCTGGCAGGCTCCCGGAGCTGCTCTTAATTCTTGATCTGTTGCAAATTGGTTGAGCTGTGACCAGAGAAGGCTCTTTTCCAGCTGCCTCCCTAAGGCCGTAATGCATCTTTTTTCAGATATCCCTTCCCAGTCTGGCATCGCTCACCTATTTCTCTCCAGAAAGCTGGGTGTACCCTGGGCCTGGACATGCTGTTGGCTTCTCATGGGAGAGAGGAGTGGAAAGGCAGTATGTATTTTGTATGCAGGAATAAATGAGAATGGATTTTAATTCCTTCTAATTGAGTCTCCAGAACTCAGATAATTTCCCAATTAACACCAATTAACATAGTATACTTGACATCCCATAATATTCCATTAAATTTCCTAAAATGAGATGTGTAAAGCTTCTCCCTTCACAGAGATGATCCCATCCAATGCTACATCTCAAAAGTATTTAAATAAACCCTTGCACCAGCTGCAGTGTTGAAGCCCTCTCTGGAGAGATGCACCTGCCCAGCAGCAGAATCTGCAGGTGCCACTGGTACCAAACTGGGCCAGTGGCTCAGCACATGGCCAAGGTTGCCAGCTGATCCCGGGCGTGATGTCAGCTCCCTTTGTGGGAGCCCAGGCCCAGATAAACATCCCCTCCAGCTACTCATTTATTTTATGACATGGCTTGAACACTTTCCGTCCATGTGCCATGAGCTGATTATGCAAGACCAAGAAACAAGACACCGCTTTGGAAGTAAACATCTGGTTGGGAGTCAGCTCAGTAACTCCTAAAAATTGGTATTTTTCTGCTTGTTGCCATCATGGATCACAGCCCTTATAATTTGCTACCCACAGCTCTCTGCTGGATGTGCATTTCTTGTCCCTAACCTGCATCTAAGACAGAATCCAGCTGTGCAAAATCATATTTCACTTTATTTAGTGTCATGGAAACCTTTGCCTAGACAACAGAGGCACAATGCCAGCTGGCGCAAGGAACTCAGCTCCGGAGTGGACTCGAGCTGAGCAAAGAGTGAGGTGAGTCACTGCCCATGGCCCCCACATTGCCCCCAGCACCCTGCTAAGCCCCTGGCCACACCCTGATCCCCACTCTGCCCCTGGACACAGCACAATCCCACTTCCCAGTAGCTGCTGGCTGAGACCAGTGTGCCCCCAGCTGCAGAGCTGCATTCCCCTGGGCACTAAGTTGTCACCTGGGGGTTCTTAAAGTGCTGCATCAGTCTTGTTTCTAGGTATTCCCCAGCCTCCATCTCCCCCTGGGTCCTCCCTCTCCTCGCCTCAGCATCTGCTCAGGAGGTTTGTGGGGTCCCAGCCCCCTGCGGTGGGTTCCATCAGTGAGCCTGCCAAAGCCCAGGGTATAAGGGGAAGGAAAGACAAGCCTATAAATAACAGGTAATGGAAGAAGCCAAGAGTTCTGGGAAAGGCCTGGTGACACATCTATAACAAATAAATCATAAAAACCTGATGAACTAATACACAGCCTCCTGCCACTGCTGACCTCCAGCTCTCAACTGCGGCAAAGTGCCAGGAGACCAAAATAGCAAAAAACACCAATTAAATATTAAAACTCACAAACGCAATACTGAGCAGGAGAGGGGAGGGGGCCTGTGCCAGCCCCAAAGGCCCTGTGGGATCAGATTTGCACCTTCTGCAAGCCCAAAGGACAATTTGTATTGGAGACTAGACTTTCCAAGCTCATTTCTACAGAAAACATTCAATGCTGATGATACTGTTTGGAGTGTGATGGAAGCCCGTCCACTGCTGGGACTTCTGGCACACTTTATCCCTGACATTTGGTTGCTTTGCAGTTACTCTGTGCCTGAATTTGCTCTTCATTGGGCTCTGCCTGCCTGATACTGCTCTGGAGCCCTGGCAGGAGCATTCCTGGGGTCTGGATCTGGAGCTGTGACTGAGGCTAGGGCCCATCCCCTCCTGTCCAGCCCTCACAGAGGCCAGGGATATCAGGAAGGGCACACAGGGCAAAGAGAGGATCTCCATGCTAAAAGGTGGGCAAGTGCAATGAAAACCACAGGCAGATCAGGTTTGCGCAGCCTTTAAAGTGTGATCACACCTCAGGAATAGGGATAAAGGTCAAAATCATTAGTGTTTGAGTTCTGAATTAAATCCCCTGCAATTAGCCCTGAGAAGCCAACTGGAGATGCTGTTGAGATAACAGAGCAGGTATCTCTGTAATTGATAATTACGAGGTGTAAAGACATGCGCTTGCTTTGAAAAACATAATTGTTTCTCATCTGAAAAGATTACTTTATCGTAATGGTCTGCAATTATTTTTATTTTAGACAGACTGGTGCCAACATCTGTAGCCTCAAAACAGCCCATTTCACAGAAAATTGCTGCAATTTGCCAGTTTCCCCCATACAAGAAGATGTTTGTTGTTGTTCAAAGGGACAGAACTGGAGCTGTTCTCTAAACCTTGCAAGGAATTCTATGATTCTGTGAAATCACACACCTCAAGCACCTCTCAGGGCATTTTTATCTTGCTCCAGTTCTGCATGAGCTCCAGGCATGCCCAAGGTATTTGCTGCTCCTGCATTTGCTGATGCCAGTGGAGAACCAGGAGGGCATGAGGGAGCAGGGCTGGTGCCTGGAGAGGGGGCAGAGCAGTGCCAGGTCCTGCCGCAGCGTGCACAGCGCTGGGCTCAGCTGCCCCTGGAGCCTCCCTCGGGAGGCAGGCCCTGGGGCTGCCAGCTGCCCAAAGCCATCCCGGAGGTCTGCACTACAGCCTGGCCTGCCTCGTGTATCTGAGGCGGGGAGACAAACCCTGAGGTGTCGAAGCAGAGAATCCCTGTGTACTTGAAAGCAGAAGATGTTCCTTTTTAAATGATTTCCCAAATTACTCCTGCTCCTCTGCACTCCCCTGGCCAGGAGGGAGCATGGCCCCGCTTGGCCAGAAGCCACGGGGTGCAGCACTGCATGGCAAAGCCCAAGTGGTCCCTGCATCAGTGCTGAACAGGTGACTTCTGTTATCTCTGCTTCTCACCGCGGGTCTCTGAGACTGACCCTTCACCTGCAGTGTCCTGGAAGGATGGCCCTCAACAGTCAATGCACATGGACCAGGTCATTAGGGAACAGCCTGATCAGGGAGCGAGCTGCACTTGCCACACCCCTGAGTTCTCCACAGCCAGGAGTTACCCCCCTGCATGGGGGCAGAGCAGGGGTGATGAACACTGTCCTTGCATCGGGGTCGGTAGACCTGCCCTGAGAGCCCCAGCAGGAAAAGAAGCAGGAGCAGGGAGGGTTCAGATCAGCCTCTGGCTTGTACCAAGCCCCGTGGGGCAGGAGCTCCAGCTGGCAGTGGTGCAGGGACAGCCCCACATGGGCCCCTGGGCAGCTCCCTGGAGAGCAGCTGAAATCCTGTTAAACGAGAAAATGGCAATTTGCTCAAAGTGGACATGCTTCATCAGCGGTAAGAGGAGCTGAGTATAATTTCATAACCTTTCATGCTGCCTGATGACAGCACGTACATCTGTGTTCATTACTGCAGGACCACCAGGCGTGCATGCCTGGTGTGCCGCCCTCAGAGAGTGGGGCAAACCCTGCAAAGGGGCTCCAACTTGTGGCCAGTCCCTGCTGACCCCCTGAGCACCAGTGCCTGCTGGACTGTGCTGCCAGCTGCGGGAGGGTGATCACAGGGCGAGGGCTGCCCCAACCCCCAGACAGGTCCAGGCTGGGCAGAGGGGCTCCCCTTCACCCAGGTGCCACCCACACAGCTGAACCAACCCCTCGACAGCGGGGCACAGGAGGGCAGCTGTGCGGGCAGGCTCACGTGCTGTGCACGCCACAGCAGCCCGTGGGGCTCCCAGAAATGCCAGTGCACAGAGAGACTTTGCGAGAGGTGCCATCGTGTGCAGAGCTGCCCGTCTGTTTGCAATGCACAGCAGTCAGGTTTGATTTAAATATTTGCTCTGCTTATGCCAAATAGTTGTTCAAAATCTTCAGGGACATTAATATTTATGCATGAGTTTTGAATAAATCTGTTATGATCAAAAGGTCTTGCATAATTGTGGCTCATTGCTGCTGCCCAGGACCCTTCAGAGCCCACACAAAGTGGCAGGATGGAGCGGTGCCATCACCAGCCCAAGTGCTGACCTTTATGAGAGTATGTGCGGGGCTGTCCGCATGTCCTGCTGTCAGTCCTGCTGTTCTCCTGTCCTCCTGCATCTTTGAAAGCTCTGTCACTGCAGCAGTGCTGCCAGGTTCTCCCTGCCAGTGCCCTACACACAGCGCTGCTGGTCTGTTCCACCCTGTCCCTGCCCTGTGGGGTGACACACCACCCACAGGCAGCGGGGTGACACACCACTCACGAGCAGCAGCTGTCGCACTGGCCAGGGTCAGTGTCTGAGGGGCTCTGCTCTACGCCCTTCACACGGCAGATGGGAGCCCATCATCCATCCCTCGGCCAGCAGTGGGTCCCATGTGCCAGGCACTGCCAGAGCTGCCTGCACACCTGCCCTGTCACCCTGTCCCACCATCCCCCCTCCATGCAGGAATCCTAATGTTCAGGGGCTCTGGCATCCTGGCCAGGGTGATGCTTGGGGGCTGCCACGGGACCATGGCGGGATGCAGGGGTCCCTCCAACTCACCACGGCAGCACTCAAATCCCCCGGGCTCCTCGCCGGGTGCAACCTTGGCTCTGCGCTCTTTAGCCCAGGGAGGCGGTGATTAAAGAGTGATTCACGCCTGGCATAGAGGTCCTTCCAGCAATCCATCCCCCGCACAAGTTCCTCTGAGCAGAGGCAGGTAAATCAGAGCAGCTGGCAGTGGGTCTGGCCGGACAGTGTCACCCGGGGACTGCCCTGCCATGATGGAGGGCTTTGATCGCCACGGCAGGGGCTGCTGCTGCTGCTGCCAGGGATTTATCACCCCTGTGCTGCCAACACAAGCTCAGTGTGGGGAAACAGTGCCACTGTAATTATTCTGCAAATATAATTAGGTACAAATGTAGTGAATAAGTAATACTAAAATAAATTTATTTCCCACTATTCTCCCAACTCTTGCAGCCCATTAAAATGCGTTATTATGATAATTTGTCATGAGAATGACAACATTTATTAATGCATTAAACTAAATTCCTAGTAAATTAGTAATTGGCTAAACAATGCCACTGAGATCACTGCGCCGGGGCCTTTAGCAAAAGAGAGAAATGCAGGAGGAAAATCATTTGTTTTTGTAGTTTCTCCCACTCTTCTCAGTGACAGCTCGGAGTTAAGCTGTGGGAGAATGCGGCCAGCGAGGCCAGGGCCACCTGGTCCCCGCAGGGAGGCAAGCCCGCTGCCGGGCCCCTGCCAGGGCTGGGGCTCAGTGCCCCGGAGGATGGGCAGGGATGAGGTGGGAGCCGTCAGTGCCCCGGAGGATGGGCAGGGATGAGGTGGGAGCTGTCAGTGCCCCGGAGGATGGGCAGGGATGAGGTGGGAGCTGTCAGTGCCCCGGAGGATGGGCAGGGATGAGGTGGGAGCTGTCAGTGCCCCGGAGGATGGGCAGGGATGAGGTGGGAGCTGNAGCGGGCAGTGCCCCGGAGGATGGGCAGCGATGAGGTGGGAGCTGTCAGTGCCCCGGAGGATGGGCAGGGATGAGGTGGGAGCCGTCAGTGCCCCGGAGGATGGGCAGGGATGAGGTGGGAGCCGTCAGTGCCCCGGAGGATGGGCAGGGATGAGGTGGGAGCTGTCTCCAGGGAACAGGCTCTGCTCCCCAGCAACTGGGGACAGGATGAGAGGAAATGGCCCCAAGCCGGGCCAGGGAGGCTCCGGTTGGACATCAGGATGAACATCTTCACGGAGAGGGTGGTCAGGCACTGAAGGGGCTGCCCACGGAGGGGATGGAGTTTCCATCCCTGGAAGTGTCCAAGGAACGACTGGATGCGGAACTCGGTGCTCTGGTCTGGTTGACAAAGTGATGATCAGACAAAGGTTGGACTCTATAGTCTTGGAGGTCTTTTCCAAACGAAATGTTTCTGGGATTCTGGGACTCGGATCGCACTGTGACGGGCGTCCGTGCCTGAACCTGCAGGGATGTGTTTTAAAACTCCCTCCGACTGTGTAGCATCTCCGGGGAAGCTGAAGCCAGTCAGTTGCAGCGCGGCAGCAGCTGCCACTGCTCCTCGGGATCAGTTGTCGTTGGGGATGTGTCCAACCATCCTGCTTCTCCATTAAACACCAGGGACAAGCCCATCCAGCTCCTCCAACCTCTGCTCTCAATCTTGTTTATTACACAGAAAACAACAGCGACGTACGAGCCACGCTGGAATTTGAGGCGCCTCCCCGCCTCCAGAGCCCGCCCCGGCCCGCCCCTCAGGCCGCCATT
>WBMY01014393.1:52896-71542 GCA_013397315.1 Donacobius atricapilla
GCGGCCGAGGCCCGGAGCCCCCGGTGCGTTCCCGCCGTGCCTCAGCAGAGGGCGCTGTGCCCCGGGCTCGGCCGCTCGGCCCCGGCGGGAGCGGCGCGGCCCCGCCCGGGAAGGAATCCCCTCAGACATCCCCGGCACTACCCCCGGCTGCTGCTTCTGGTGCCATTGCTTGTTCCCCGCGAGGAGAGGCGAACGTGCAAACACGTGCTGGGAGCAGCTGAGGCCCGGTGTGAGCAGGTGCTGCCGCTCGGAGCTGAGCTCACCGCTCGTCCTGCCCGCTTCAGCGCCGGCTCTGCAGAGCTGTGAGCCGTTCCGGGCCTAAGCGGGCCGCAGAGACCCTGGAGGTGCTGCCCATTGCTGTGGCTCTGTTCCTCGCCGTCCTGTGCTGCCCTTGCCAATGGCCTCCGCCTGGAGGCTCGGTGCCATGGGGGAGCCTGCTGCAGCCGCCGCAGTGTCACAGCCTGTCCCCAGCGGCCCGAGCTGCCTGTCCCCAAGGAAAGCGACGTGCTGCATGGTCCCCCACGAGCAGAAACTACCGTGACACACTTGCTGCGTGGGAGCTGCAGCCATTCCCTGTACTGCCGGCATGACTGAGCGTGGTGCAGTCCCACTGCCTGTCACACCGCGTGGTGCATGGCCACAGTGAGCTCCTGTGGGGCAAGGCTGGGTTACAACAATTTCTCCCTTTACCTCTTCTGCCCAAAGGAACACAAAGAAAGGCAACTCTCTGTTCTGGGCTCTTTAATTTTGTGTGTCACTTTAGTGCCAAGGGGAAGGTGCTGTAAAAGCCTCAGGCAGGGTAGCAGCAATGTCAAACAACGGGAAGGAGCTGCTGTGCAGCTGAACACAGCTCAGCTGAGGTTCCGGTTCTTACCATGGCTGTTCTGAGCAGCAACAGGAGCACTGTAGCTAGATCTGTTTGCTCAGGAGAGGCTTTGCCTGGGCAATGCTTCTGTCCAAGGACCCAACTACCTCCAGGGCTGACTGAACTTTCTGTCTGCTGGGGCTGTGGGAGACTCCTGTCCTGTCTGGTGCGCGAGGGGGAGAAGCAAAGGCTAGTCCTGGGCCAGAGGCAGCTCCCTCTCTCCTGGATGCCCCAGTTGGCTACCAGGGAGCAGCTGCCTGTGTTTCATATCAGCCACTTGCCTGCTTGATTCCCAAGTAGCAGGCAACACTGCACCTGCTGTGACAGTTCAAGTAAGCTATGTTTGTTTTTGCATTTTTTCCAGCTGAGAAATTCACTCTGTGAACTTTTTATCCTGTTTTCCTGGGGCAGGAGAGGTCACTGTGGGTGAGGTGGGTGGTGGTGAGCAGCTGTGTTTGCTCCCTGCTGATGAAGAGCTTTCTCAGCTGAATTACCCTGCAGACTCCAGCAGTGTGCAGGCAGCCCACATCTGTCACACACAGGTCGGCAGTGCAGTGATTTCAGGGACCCACTCTGCTCTTAATGGTGCTAGAGGCTCCTCAGACTTGTATCAGACTGCACAGTCACCCTGGCAATGGCAGTGGAGGGAACCTGGAGTTTGGAAGAGGAGGATTTGCTGCATTCCCTGTGGGATAGCCAGGCTGTCTCTGTGTGGAAGACCCCTGTGTGGGCACAAACAAGACCAGAGAGGATCAAGAGGAGGAGAAGGTGTGTCCAGCTAGCGCTCCCCGGTGCCTGGTTTTGTTCAGGTGTCTGGAGAGGTTGAAGACAGAAGGGGAGTGGGTGCCATGGGGCCTGCTCAGAAGGTCGGGGCACCTGCACAAGCCCGTGGGGAGCCAGGCCTGTGCCCTGACCCGGAGAGCTGCAGCCCGCAGCACGGCAGGGAGCAGGGCAGGAGGATCAGCATTCACCTGCCCTCCTCACTAGGGATGGGGCTCCCAAAGCAGCGCCTGCTGCTTCATTCCACTCTGTTAAGCACCTGTAACTGTGACCGACAGCATGGCCCCAGGCAGCTGCTGCTCTCTGCAGTTCCCCTGTATTTTTGCTGTGCTGGCAGCACAGAGCCAAGCCAAGGATGAGTGTAGCTGCATAGAGACACTCACTCAGGTTCCTGAGGTGATGTTAAGGAAACTGCAGCAAGGAAAACATCAGCTTTGTAGGGAAATCCGGAGGCGGGGAAAACAGCTGTGACAAAGCCATTGTGGCACAGCTTTCTGAGCACCTCATGAAAGCTGGCACTAGGCTTGAGCGCCTGGCCCTGCTGATGGGCTCTTGCCCACTTCATGCCCTACTTGCCAAGCTGACCTTCTGGCCTGATGCCTTCCCTACGCCAGTCAGCAGATGTGTCTCCATGGATGCACTGCTCCTCCCTAACAGCCAGGAGCATGCTGTGCCCCAGGTACGCTGTGAAGCCAGCTCCTTCTGCCACAGTGCATCCATGCTGTCCCCTGCCTGGGGAACACGGACTTTGCAAACATTCCCATCCATCCCCAAACTGCCAGAGCAAGTCCTGGTGCCATCAGCTGGCACAGAGAGGAGCCACTGGAATGGCAGTGGATCCCTGGGGCACAGAGCTGCACTTGTGCATTTAAACATGCCAGATGTGGGTGGAACTACCACTGACACCTGTTTAAATGAGGATGGATGTCTGATGGACAGACTGTAAAGGATGTGCTGCCCTGATTGTCTTGGGGACTTTTCTGTCTCAGTGAAGACAGACAGAGCAGCATCTGGTAACTCTTTACATGCCAAGACTTGTGGGACAAGAGGAAACAGATGGTGCTTTGTATTCACACAAGATGAGAGCAGAGAAATCTGTTCTGGCACTTCAAGTGTGAACTAGGCGAGGAGCAGAACTCTCTATCATCTTCAGATAAAACCTTCTCCTGAATATGCTCATGTTCTGACAAAAAAACTTTAAAAAATCAAACCTTGGCTGTCCTTCCTGCTGCATAGCCCTTGCCCCCATGGAACAGAGCTGCAACTGGGAAGAAAAAGCATTTGATGCCATGGAGAAGTTAAATGTTTTGCAGCCCCCTCCAAGCACCCCGTTGGCCTCCCCAAGGGTATCCCCAGCCCAGCAGAGCGCACAGGGTAGGAGCGTGCCGAGTGCTCCCTCAGCCCCTGCTTACCCCGAGCATGCTGGGTGCACATCCCAAAGGGCTCTTTTCCAGCAGCATGGGGGATGGAGGTGACCAGGCCAGTGGCTGTGTGCCAGTGGTTGCCAGCAGGTGCCCGGGCAGAAGTGACTTCCTGGCCACACAAGGCTCGCTGGCTTCTGCAGTGTCTAAGGGAACTTCGGAGCATGTGCCTGTTTTATTTGCTCAGGAGCAACCTGGAGCCCCAGGATGAGATCAGGAACCTGTGAGAATTTTCAAATCTTCCCTTTGCAATAAATCAACATCTCATTGCATGTGTTACTTATCAGCTTAATGCAATCCTTATCCAAAAAAGACTAATCCAATTCCTCTAGAGAGATGTGTCTGATTAGATTAATTAATCTGTTTGCACTGGAGATTTTCCTAATGCTTGACCATCCTTGGGGCAAATTCCTCTCTGAACCTGAGTGTTCTGTCTTAGTTTGGGAAGAAGGGGGAGAAGGGCAAAGGCATTGTTGGGGTGGAAAAAAGGGCCTGATGCTGTGGCTGTTTGAGTCAGATCAGAATGGGGAAGGGGTTTTGAAAAGCTGGGTTCTTCCCAGGGATGCTGTGAGCCCCACAGCTGGGTGACAGCTCTGTGCCCCACATTTCCAAACCCCACGCTGGACACCAGCAGCATCAGCCTCCTTCCACAGTGGCACATCTGACCAGGTAGCTCTGCAGGGCTGCTTCTGGCATTTTTCTGAGTGTCCTCACTTTTTATACATATTTTGAATAGTAAGTTTGCCATATCAAGCAAATCTAACTCCTAGCAGAGCTCTTTGTGGACAAAACCAGGATGGAAACAAAATTACAATTTTCTAATTGCCACTTGGTGCGGGCACACGTATTTGTAGCCATTATCTTCTCATAGCCATTATTATAGCTGCCAAGATAAAAGCTTTGGAAAATTAGTTGGTTTTGCTCAGGAATTTGTTTAATTGCACCAAGAGTACTGTGTTGGTGAGCAGTGTATAGGTGAGGAGCTGGGGGGTGGGAAGCAAGGCCCCCTGTTAGGCAGAGCTGGGGCTGGCGGCTGTGCTCTGGAGCCCTGCTGTGGCAGGAGGGTCCAGAGCTGGGGGCACAGCACTGAACACCATCCCCACCACTATTCACACTGTCTGGCAAGGTCTAAAAAAATACCAATAAAATTTGTATTCAGATGTGCTCTCCTTGCCCCTTCTCGCATGCAGCAAAAGAGGTGATTTAAAATTTATCAGCAAGTGTCAAGATAACCTGTGCAATTCAGCATCAAAGTGCAAAGACCAGTGCGAGATGACAGCTGCAGCATCCATGGAGTCACATGTTTTATCCCAGTAAGTACATGAAAATTGCAATGTGCTTTTCTGCTATTCAGGATGAAGGGCTCCTTTAGCACCGACCAGCTCCTGATATCAAAGTGAATGATTTCTTTCATTATTCCTGGTTATGAAGCCTATTTTCTTGTTATTTGTCATTTGTGAAGCAATTTGGTTTAAAGATGGCTCAAAGCTTTTGTATTGAGCAATCAGGAAGAAAGTAGGGAAGGAATAACTAAGGGGAAGATTGGGATTCTTCGTCTCATCCTGCATAACGAAACACAGGAGCTGTCACATGTGGAGCAAGACCCATTCCCAGCAGCCAGATTGCATGAGCTCTGCGAGGGTGAGGCGATTTCCAGGCTGGTGGGGGTGCAGGAGAGGGGTTCAGCTCAATGATTTCAGCTACTCAAGAACTAACAGCCCCTCTGGGACATGCCAGGAATTTAAGTGACTTTGGAGCCAGCAACTTTCTGCAACTCACAAATTTGGGCTTAAGAGCCAATCAATTGTGCGGTTGTTTTTGCGCCACCAGAAATGGAGTATGGATCTGCTGGAGGAATTTTAGAGGGGCTTTTTATCCTCCCATCTGCAGCTGGGCTGCTATTCCTCATGCTGAAAAGCCAGCCATAAGAGTGTCCTGAAAACCAGCCCTGTGCTGCTGCAGGGCTTATATATCGCTCGCCGAGGAGCAATACCATGGCAGCAGCTAGGAGGGAAACAAGAGGCAGAATCAATTCTCCAGCAAGTGTTGTTTGATTTTGTCATAACCCCCTAATATTCCATATTTAAAAATGTAGCTACTCAGCCTGGAGATGAAAAGCTGTGTCATTCAAATGCCACGGAGGGCAGCTGCAGGTGGTGAGTGCCTGCCAGTTCCCACTGCAGCAGATGGGCACAGGGCTGCCTGGAGCTGCTGGGCTGAGCCAGCCCCAGCCCCAGCCCCAGCCCAGCCCAGGCCCTCACACCCTGACCCACGCCCTGCCTGCAGCCCGGATGTGTGCGGGACCGTGTGCCAGTGGTGCCGCAGCCAGAGCCAGTGGGACTTCTGTCCCCACCGCGGGGCACCTGTCCCCACCGCGGGGCACCTGTCCCCACCGCGGGGCACCTGTCCCCACTGCAGGGCACCTGTCCCTACCGCGGGGCACCTGTCCCTCCCCGCGGGGCACCTGTCCCCACTGCAGGGCACCTGTCCCTCCCCGCGGGGCACCTGTCCCCACCGCGGGGCACCTGTCCCCACTGCGGGGCACCTGTCCCTCTCCGTGGGGCACCTGTCCCCACCGCAGGGCACCTGTCCCTCCCCATGGGGCACCTGTCCCTCCCCGTGGGGCACCTGTCCCTCCCTGCGGGGCACCTGTCCCCACTGCGGGGCACCTGTCCCCACCGCGGGGCACCTGTCCGTGCACTCAGCTGGAGCCCTGTGCCCCAGGGTGTCCCGGGGTGCAGGGACAGCACGCGTGGGGCTGGCAGCCTCTGCGGGGGTGCCACCAGCGTCCTCAGCACCAGGGGCTCGTCCTGTGGCTGTAGGAGATGCTGCTTGCCACGAAGAGCTGCTGGTACTTTGCACTCCAGATGAGCAGCTTTGCTGCAAGTGCAGAGGTAGGAATACCAGTGCTTTCCACAGAATATTTTTACTGGCTGCTCATGGAGAAGTGGCACTGCAAGTCTAAAATAGCTAGTGATGTAAAAGCAAATATAGGGAATGTGCCTGTAGAGGCCCCTCCTGGAGGAGACAGATTCCATCTGCTCCGGTACCAAGCACATTTCAAAGGAGTTTTAGTCCCGTTTCAGGAATTTGATTCTCTCTCTGCACTCTGTATTTTAAGACTGAAGTGAAACAGGGTGACTTGAGCAGGTTTTAGCATGCACATAGCATCCCCCTCTCTCTTGGAAGCAGCCCCAGCTATGTCTGCAGTGGGTCCCTCTGGGTGGTCAGGGACCTTCCTGGGGCTTCCTACCTTTGGGACTCTTAACTAAGACCTACATGTTCCTAATTTTATGAAGATTTATGTTTTTCAACAATTTTTTAAATTTTTTTTTTTTTTTTTCACCACTGAGCACCTGCCCGTGGAATGCTGTTCCCAGCCACAGCAGCTCCATGGTTTCCCTTGTAGTGGAGCCAGGCTCCTGAGACAGTGCCCAGGCTGTCACCCCGTGGTGCTGTCTCTGTACAGAAGGGGATGTGGAGGAGCTGGGAGGGCCCAGAGCAGCTGGGGTAGGGGCTGGGGCCAGCCCCCACCTCTCCCCTCCTTGCCTACACCCAAGGCACAGCTTGAAAAGTCCTTCTGCTCCCTGTCCTTTGTGTCCTCACATTGCCATCCACCTCCCTGCCCTGTAACATCTCTTCTGGTCCCTATATGAAACGTCTGCTGAGAGGAACATGTATGTAATGATCCCCTTAGAAATGTGCTTTATCAAGCTTGGCTTTCTCCCAAGAAACCTGCAATTAGCTCTGTGCTGATTAGAAGTCCCTGCTAATGAAGGGAGCTGGTGAAGGTGGGCTGGGGTGCAGCAGGTAACAGTCATGCTGGAGCACTGAAAATTAATTGTAAAGGCGGCAGAAATGTGAAAACGTGGTAAGTGTAATGCGCCATCAAAGCAGAGTGCCAGCTCCTGCGCTGCCCTCCAGCCTTGTTGTGCATCCCATCCCTCTCAGTTCCTCAGGACTCACCTGGGCACTGAGCACCCCGACGAGGGAGGATGTCACACCCAGCTCAGCAAAGGGCTCTGCTGCCGGCGGCTCTGGGCACGGCAGCCTGGTTTCAGCCCAGCGTCCCCACCCACGGGGACACGCTGCTCCATCGCAGGCCACTGGATGGGATCACCTCACGGACGGGGCAGAGCAGGCTCTGCCCACCCAGGGCTGCAGCAGTCAGCACACTGGGGACCCCAGGAGCCCTGCCGTGCCTGGTAGCAGAGGGACACCCAGGCTCTACAGCTTCTACAAGACACACACGTGTAGCAGCTCTGTTCAAGTCTGCATTCTTAAAATTACAACAGTCTGGAGGCAGAAAGAAAGCCTCTTCCATGACTGAAAATTAAAGATACTGCTTCCTGATCATTGTAAAATTGACTTCTAAAATAAGATACTTAATTAAATGTATCCATTCTTCTGATACTATTCAAAAGAGTTAAGTCCAGAAAAGATGCAGAGATACTGAGGGATAATGTATTCATGGGGATGGTTATCTGCCTCATAAAGGCATTATGAAAGTAGCAAAAGTAATTGCATTATATTTATGTCGATTCTCTTATTTAACTTGGCTGCAAATGAAGTATTCTGTATTGAACTGCAACCCATTTTAATTTACAAAACCAGCCCTGCTTTGCTCAGTAGTATTGCAACTAATGAAAAATGACTCAAAGGAGTAGATCTTTTCCATATGAATGCTTGTATAGACCTCAAGCAGGCACTCGATGGATGGAGCAGCTGCCGGGGCTGAGGAGCTGTGGGCTGGTGGGGAGAATGAGATCTAGTTTGCTCTAAAACTTGCAGGAGTGGAGGGCTCATCTCTTGGGAGATGCAGCTGGGGCCTTTTGGGAGCACTGCCTTCAGCCTTGTCCCTGTGAGCAGGTCTTGCTGCAGCCATCTCTGCTCCTGAAAGCCCAGGTCTGCTCCCTTGGGCTGGGATGCTCCTGAACTGAGGTGGTTCTGTCTCTCTCTCAGACACACTAGGGAGAAGCGGGGCTGTATGGGGCTGCCCATCAGGTGACAGGGACACCTCAGCTGCAGCAGAGCTGCCGGAGTGGCAGGACGTGCCCTTCAGCACAAGCAGAGAGTCAGCGGTGGCAGCACCCTCCTGTCCCCATGTCACTGCTGTGCACTAATCCAGCCCGATGTTTCTGCACGCAGAGGCGTTCCTGAGTGTTCTCTAACATGGTAATTTATTATTATTTATTTACAGGCGACAGAATGTCTTCTGACCTTTCTGTCCTGCTAGACTGACTGGGAAGCTCCGGCTCTAGCAGTGTCTCGTACATCTGAAGAATGCCAGAAGTGCTGCTGTCCTGGCCTGAATCCTGGCAGCATGAGGCTGGTGTGGCCACGGGAGGCCGTGTTTGCTCCAGCTGAGAGGAGCAGTCGGAGGCAGCAGCGCTGGCACGGTGGGCTCGGGCAGCTCTCTGAACCGCTGGGCAGGGAGGGCTCCAGGCCAGGCAGCTGCCCTGATGGCCAGCTCCTCCTCTCTGCCATGCTCCAACGTGCTTTATCTCCCTCTGCATCCTCCAAACCCAGGCTCAGCTACCTCCATCTGCGGGTCCCTGTGTGTCCCATCAATCTCCCAGCTCGACACTTTGCGTAACACCCGAGGGAAAGCAGAGGCTCTGCTGCTCTGGGGCCTCTCCTGCACTCTCTGCTCCATCTCCAGCTGGCAATGCCTCAGTGCTGTGACCATCAGCCCAGTTCCTCTCACTGGAGCCAGGAATAAAAGTCCCTGTCAGTTCTCTGCAGCCATTGTGCTCTATCCTCCTCTTCCTGACTCTGCTGCTTTGCAGCTTCTGGACATCTTGAGTATGCTCTGCCCTGCTCTCAATTTTAGCTGAGCAAAACCCTCCCTGTGTTGTGGGCAGGGCTGGGAGCCCAGAGCAGAGCTGGGGCTGGAGGACATGTGATGGGTATAAATGCTCCTGCCCTTCCAGGTTTGTCAGAGAAGGTATTGTTTCCATAATGCTGGAGGTCACTGCTCATTCTCTAGGTCTGTGATAGCGCAGGGTGGGCACTGCTGGGTGAGCTCCCTGCACCCTGCCCAGGTGCACCCTGCCCAGCCCTGGCGTGGTGCCCGGGTTGGGCTGCCTGCACAGGCACGGTGGGCCCAGCCTGCTGTGTGTCCTCAGCCACCCTGCGCCGTGCATGCAGGAGCATGGGTGCTTGTGAGGCACATCTGAAGGCCGCCGCTGGCGGGCAGACGTGGCAATACAGAGATTTTCATCGTCAGTGACAATATTAATGTTGCGTGATTTACAGTCTCTGGCGCTCTTGCTCTGCTGGCAGCACGGCAGCTGCTTCGGGCCCATTTGGGTGGTTTAGATCTGTCCTTGAGGGTGTAATAGAGTTGTTGAGAGGGCGCAAACATTGATTGATTTGTATTGACTTGCTTGGCAGACAGCCTCGTGGTTGTGTGGGAGCAAAGGTTAGGGACAGGGACCATAGGATAAGGGACAGGGACTCAATGGGTACTTGCTGAGCACCCCAGAGTCGACCCCACTGACCTGTCCTGGGAGTGCAGCTGCAATGTGCTGAGCCACATCCCTGCCACTGGCATTTGGTTCCTGGCTCTGAGCAGCAGCAGAGCCCAGTCTGGCCCTGGCCTGGTGGCACTAGCAGCTGCTCATTGCTGGGTCCCTGTCTGGGCCCTGCCGGGCGCCAGTGGTGCTCGCTGATCCCCAAGCCCTGTGCCTACTGCAGCTAACCCATACCTGATGGTGGCCTGCTCTCCTCATTCCAGCCATCCAAGGCAATCACAGAGCTGCTGCCAGTGTGTGGGCTGAAGGGACACTGCTGCAGGGAAAGTTGTGAACATATTTCTTGCCAGCATGACTGATGGCAGGACTGATGCCCTGCACATCCCTGCTCCCACCACACAGCAGTAATGAGATGGATGCAGAAGTGGGATCACTGTCAGCAGGGCCAGAGGGCAGGAGCTGTGGGAGCAGCCAGCCCAGCTGCCACAGCAGCAGCCAGCAAAGGAAATGCCTCCTCAACTGGCAGCTATGGGCACAGGGTACTGGTACAGGCTGGGCTCCAGCAGCCCATGGCCACCTCCTTCCCAGCAAGGGCCAGTCAAGAGCCTGTGAGAGAGGGCGAGGGGCTCAGTGGGTCCAGGGGACCCTGCCCACCACACCTGGCTGCACAGGGCGGTGCAGAGCTGCAGCTCTGCCTTGCCCCGTCCACAGCATGAGGAGACCAGCCTCGTGCCAACCCCTGCAGTAGCAGCCTGCTGGGATGGGGACAGCCCCTGAGGGCAGTGGGGAGCTCCCGGGCTGGCGGGTGGGCTGCCCTGCCCCTCTGGTGCTCCAGGCATGTGCTGTGGCAGTTCCCGCTGAGTGGCACCCCAAGACATCACTGAATTCACACTTGGGTTTAACTCATTATAATGTCAAGATTTTGGCACTTCAGATGGTCCACACTTGCTTCAGTTATAAGAATTGGGGTGTTTAAACAATTCTACCCACCGTGCCTTCTGCCCTTCCCCTGCCTGGTGTTCCTGGCTGCCTGGTGTGTAACCCATCTGTGCTCCAGCCCCTTGGTCAGAGGAGGGTCTCCCCTGGGACTCAGCTCGTGTCCCCCCGCCTGCCTGGGCATAGTGTGCAGCCCCTCATGAGGTCCCTCATGGGTGTGCTGTAGGGTGGTGCTGGGGACCTGACTGGTGCAAGCACTCCCCTTCCATCCAGAAATGAGCAGCATTCACTGAAGGCAGCATCCGTCCTGGAAGTGCCCTGCAGACTTGCTAGGAAATTAATAGCTCTGTTTCCTCCTTCTGTGGTGCAGAATTGTAATTCTTCTGGCACAACGAAGAGCTCTGCCCAGTGGTGCAGGAGGGACGGATGGGAGCAGGCTCTGCAAAAGGACATTTAGAACTGATCTCTGGAAAACATTTATCACAGAGGGACCAGCAGGAATAATGAATAGCTCCCTGTGCACAGATGGGACAGGCAGGAGACGAAACCTATGGACAGTCCATGCACAGTACCGGGAGGTGCTGCTGGAGCCCACGGGCAGCTCTCGTGACCCCCTGGGATGGAGGGCAGTGCAGGGTGCTGGAGGGAGGGAGGGCATCTCCATGCAGGAGTTCACCTTATTCTCCTTTTTTCAGCTCCCATCAACCTCCCAAGTCCTCCCCACAGATCCTCTGTGCCTCTGAGGCCTTCTGAGGGCAGAAAATCCCACTTCGGGCTCTGATTATTTTATCCAAATCACCAAGTTGATACTGGAGCAGCTTATAAGTACCCAGGACCAAGTTTGGAGTGTTTAAATGAAGAAATAAAAAATAATAATAATAAATAAAAAACTAGTAAAGAAACTGTTACAGCATTTGCTGCTTCCCTAATATTTTAATTAAATTCCTTGAAAAGAGCCTAAACATTTCCTACTTGAACATTGCAGCTTGTGGCCTGGGCATTCATTGGTCCCTGCTCCACAGCCTCTCCGTGTTGTAGGAACCCAACTTTGGATCTGATCAGCCCCAAGCCAGGAATCTCCCCCCAGTCCCCCTGAAATCACTTCAGTGGGGTCCAAGCAGCCGCCGCAGCTTCCATGTCCTGGGCCAGGGGCTTTGCTGAGCTGCCAACCCACACACGGGGACATGCCCAGACAGGCAGCAATACAGGCTCTGAGGCAGTTTAATGCCGAGCTCATTTGTGGGTTTTATTCCCTTCTTGCCCATGTTGCGCTTCCCCTTCTGTGCTCTGAAAATATAAACCCGCATCACAACACCACACTGGGCTCTGAAAGTCATCAGTCAAAGGCGTGTAAAATATGTATTTGTAACAGGAACACAAATTCATCATCTTTGGAACAAGTAAATACTTCCTATTTTGAGTTCCATGACAAAGTGTGCATCAAGACATATTATGTAAAATGGACAAGTTAAATTCAATTGGGCCTGAGTGAACATCAGCATGAGAACCTCGACTTCTGCATTTCCAAGATTTTGAAATTTCCAATCCATAATTTCGCTGGTGGGGTCAGGTTGAAGAGATTGCTTTCCATACCTGGGGTCCCCCTGCTTCATGCAGGACGTTTTCTAAAGCGTGTGGTGCTCGACACTCCCAAACAGATGCACTCATCAGTGCTCAGCACAGACCCTGCTCGCTAGGTATCCACAAGAGGCAACGGTGTCCCATTTGAGCAGGTCGTCCCCTGACCTTCCCAGGTATTTCTGTGCTCAGCACAAGCACTGGGATGCCAGCAGCACAGTGGTGCCACTGGAGGAGGGGACACGTGGATGGCAATGGTCTGCAGCTCCATGCAGAAGGAGCTGCCACTGCCACTGCCTTTCCTGAGCAGGGAGCTGGGCAGCCCTGCACTGCTGCTCACCCCAGGGCTGTGGGCTCAGGCTCCCTCCTTTCTCCTGGCATTGTTTCCAACCCTCTGTGCTGCTTTGGGGTCGGTCGCTCACCTCTGGCAAGTCCAGGAGCAGAGGTTTATGCAGCATGTCCCGCTTCTCTGGGAATGACAGAGACAGCTTTCTGTGATGATAAAGGAACGCATTCACCTGGAGATTGTTAGCTCAGACCCCTTGGTGAAAGTGTGCTCATTGAAATACATCTCAACTCTTTCATAGAAAAGGTAGAAATTCCTCTGCTATTCCTCTCCAATGTTTTATATATCAAGCTGCTGAGCTCCAAGCGCTGATCTCAAACAAATACTTATTCAAGACTCGAGATTTAACCATTACTTTTGAAAGCACAGTTGTTATTTTCTGTGTTACATTTTAGAGAGGCAGAGAGAGGCGGGGTGATTTTCTGGCCCATACCTAGCTTCACTGTGGGTTGTGCTCCAACAGGGCTTATCCTGTGCCCAGCCAGGACCAGGGCTGTGCTGACATACTCCCTCCCAGTCCCTGTTGCCCCCAAATCCACCAGCATGTGGGGTCACCTCTCATTGAGCAGGCCAGCCCTTGCCCCAAGCTGAGAGAGGGTCCAGAGGAGTCTGCCCCTGATGAGAAGTTCTGCTCCTGCTGCTGATTTCAGAGCAGAGCTGGGGATGAGCCGGAGGCTGGGACCTGCCCAGAAGTGGAAAGGCTTCAGCATGGTGGATGCTCCAACTCATGGGGGGGGAATTTGGAAGCAACTTGTGAGCTGCAGTTGGTCTCAGCTCTTCCAGCTGGCAGACACTGAGTGGCACCTGAGGATAGTCCCATAAATGTCCAGGGTTTCTGTGTTGGCTCCTGAGCCAACCAACAGAAGAACCATGTGAAGTTCCAGGGCCTCTGGAGCTCAGTGCAGAGCACTCACATCCCTGTGATGCTGGCAGGGGTGAAATGGTGGTTCCCTGTGAACCCATTCCCCTGCACAGCCTGGAGTGCTGTCCCCACTGTGCAGCCAGGCCCAGCTCCATCACTGGGGGCTGGGGGCTGCCACTGGCACCTCCCTCCAAGCACCCTCACAAAGCCCAGGGCAGCAGAGCACCTGAGATTCATTAGGCTTTAAATCCTACCAGAGCACAGACAAGAGCACGGTGTGTTTGTTTTTGAACAGGGCACATGTCACAGTAAATGCCAGCGGCCTTGGTGCTCAGAATAATAAATGTGCAAACAGCAATTAACAGTTGCATCTTCTGCGCACATGCAAAGGACATAATTAGCCAGTTCCATCTGTTAATTATACCTGGCATGGTGCAGATATTCATATCCCAGCCAGAACTCAGAGAAGGAAGGTGAGCTTGTGCAAGCAAAGCTCCTCTCATCCAAACATTAGATCCCTTGAGCCTCATCTCCCCTATCTTGCATGTTGCTCAAAGCAGGAGGGCAACAGCTCCCATCCCCTGCTCCAGCCCCTCACTGGGGCTCTCCCTAGAGGCATTTCTCCACTTCGTGAGGCCCCAGCAATAGCTTCTCACTGGAAATATCTGCAGAGCCCTTTGCAAGCGTTTTCCAGAGACAACTTGGCTGAAAGCCCATCCAGGGTGACTCCTGTACTGCAGCAGGAGCTCTGGGTCAGACCCTGGGGACTGATGAGGCTGAGCCCAGCTCAGACAGAGCAGGAGCATTACACGGTGCTCTGGCAGTGCCTGGAGCTGGCACTCCACCACGGGAGTTTTCAGCTCCAGGGAGGTGAGGATGGACATGGCCGTCGTGCCACACACCAGCTGTGGCTGAGGGTGGAGGCAGCTCCGGGGAAGGGGCTGGAGACAGTGCCAAGGAGCCTGGCATGAGGGACGCTGCTTGGGGACCATCGGTGCAGCTCCCTCCCCTGCCAGCTCTACCATTAAGAGTAACTCCACATTCCAGTGGGGGGGGCAAAGACCGAGCCCTGGCTCACAGCCCCACTCCTGTGTGCTAATTTCAAACAGACTTGCAGGATGTGCTCTCATGGATCTAAGCAAGCAGCAGAATCTTAACTATCAGAGCTCCTTGCTGGCTGATAAAATATGGATAAAGGAGCCATCACTTCAGAGCAGCAGGAAGAAAAATAATTGCCAAGGTTGGCTCTCATTTGAATATTGTTAAAACCCTTGTAGCGTGGCGATGGCTGCTGCAGGTTCATTCTGCTTCTGGGAATAATTTTGCCAGACAAGATTTCACTCTGCACAGAGCAGTGGTAACAAGGGGTGCCTGCCAATTGCCCCAGGAGCCCCAAGTGGTCTGCCTGCTCCAGCCAGGTCCCCTCCACCCTGGCAGGGGACCCTCGGGTGTCACAGCTCCACGCACCAGTTGGGATGCAGCAGGAAATAGCGTGAGCCATGGAGGAAGGAGCCACAGAGAGAGAAGCTGAGTTTTGGTATGACTTGGTTTGGTTTGAATAGGCTTTTTAGGGTGGGGTTTTTGTTGTTTTTTACCCCCGAGCTGGTGCAGAGGCTGACAAGGACGGTAAAGTGACACTGACTAATTGAATTCTGAACTAGCAGGAGCAATGCAAATATCTGACAAATTGATTTAATTGCATTCACGTACAATAAAGCTGAGATCTAAAAGGTCAGCTAGAAAATGGAAAGGGTCCCTGGAGTGCTAACAGGAGGAAGCTGACTTTAATACACATTCATCACATTTTATCATCTAATTAGTTCACACAATGCCAGACTGATAGACAGAGGCCTAAACAAAAGTATCGATTGATTATTAGCCACATATCTATCATATTGCCTGGAGCTGGCTGTCAGCACAGGCTGGCAACTCCTGCCCAGTGTATCAGCAGAGGGGGGCATTTGATATATAGTTTTTCTATAGCGGAATTTAGACTCTGGAAAGTGTTTTACACAGACACTGAATGATAAAGATCCCTGCAAAAGCTCTCTAGCAAAACCACCATCAAAACCCAGCCAGTCTTTCCTGCATTGAGAATATTTATGAGCGTGTGGGCAGCCAGCCCTGCTGGGTGAGGAGTGTCCAGCCCAGCATGGCTCAGCACCTTCTCTGCGCTGCTGCTACGCTGCTCCTGCCCCTCCAATTCCCCACGGGGCCAACGCACCCCCGGGACACGGGAGCTCCTCTCGCAGCCTGGTCCAGAGCCAGTTCTTCACCTTTGCTGGCCGGAGGCTCCCTGAGAGCCGCCCAGGAGAGAGGGCAGGTCCAGGGGCGGCTCGGCATCCCCCGGTGCCGCGGGGGGCTGAGCTCGGGGGTTGAGCCCAGCGTGTGTCCGCTGTGCTGGAGGCACAGCCCCGCTCAGCTCTCCCGGCCCCTCAGCCGCGCTCCCTGGGGCTGGATTTACTCCTGAGCAGTAAAACGGCAAACCCGTAATTCCATCGGGAGCGGGGGTGGCTCCGGGGCGGCCGGGACCGGTCCCTGTCAGCCGGGCCGGAGCTCTGGCAGTGCCAGCCCATCGGTGCCCGCACGGGGCCCGGGCACAGGCATCCCCATGATGGCATCCCCATCATTCAGGATGTCACCGGCGGCGGCTCCTCACGCCGCACTCCACCCGGTACCGGAGCCAGCCTGGAGCAAGTGCTGCCGCCCGGGGGCCGCTCTGGAGGCGTGAGGGGACCCCCCCAAAACATCGCGCAGAGCGCAGGAAAACCAAGGATGCGAACGGAGTCTGCAAAGTCACGCTCCAGTCCTGCCGCACACCTACACCTGCCTTTATTTGCATTATTTTTGTCAGAACATATGGGATGGGACCTCACTAAAGCAGCTCGTTTTCCCTTTTCCTTTTTCTCGGGCTTTATTAATTTGTGTTCGAGATTATCTAATCATTTGGGCTTTAAATATCTACAGTTAGAAAAAAGCGATTCGACTATGGTCTGATTCAGAGGAATTAGTTTCTGCAAAGACTGACATGTTCAACAGCTGCCAAAATAACATCAGACTTGCAAAGAAAATGCCTTAACTTTTTATTGTTAAAAAGTGAGTGGAGTTAATAATGGGATGAGGGCATTGAATCTGCGCACGGACTGTGCTGGACCCTGCTGTTAATTAGACTGGGCTCAGACCACAGACGCAAAGCAGTTCTCAGCCTGAATGTCCGGCCGGGGTGGGGTGCAGGTCGGGGCCCTGCGGGTAGCCCCGGCCAGCCCTGGCTCACCTGCGGGGCAGCACCTGCAGCACAGCAGCCACGGCTGGCTGCCGAGCTGGGCAAACCTTGCCCCGGAGCCCTCTCCTGCGGCAGCGCCAGGCTGGCGGGCAGTGCCCGCAGAGGCTGCGGCCGGTGCCCTGCCCGCACGCAGGAGCCCCTGTGCCAGGGGCCGAGGAGCCCGCTCCTGGCAGCCTCCGGCAGCGCTGGAGCAGCAGCACCGCCCGCACCGCCTCCCACCGGCGCCCCATCGTCATTCCCAGCGCCTCCAGGAAGGGAGCAGAAGGGCCTGGGCACGGTGATGAGCAGGCTCGAGCACAAGGCTGGCTCTGCAGCCCGGTGCGGCTCCGACCTGGAGAATGCTTGCTACCTTCCGGTGCTTAGCCTGACCCTCGATATCTCTCTGAACAGACTACTACAGCTAATTTATTTTGAACAAGGCGAGAAATAAAAGGATAATCAGGTTATCCCAAATGACAGCTGCAACATCTGTATTTTCTGATACACTGGCACATTTGTTTTAAAGAATATTGTAATGAAGCTGAAAAACTTGTCAATGGTATTTCTTTTGTCCCTTCCTCAAAGGAGCAATAATTGGCTCTCCAAAAGAATATAAATTGGTGCCAAATGTGGGAAACAGGGTTTTCAGCAATATCTGTCATTTGTTCCTGACTTTGTGCACAAGCGCCCTCCCTGCAGCAGTGAGCACGTGTGGCCCCAGCCGCTCCCTAGCTGGTGGGCAGTGTCTGGAGCTGCCTTCTGGAACCTTCACATCCCCAGCGAGTTGAGTTCCCAGCCAGAGCCCCTCACTGAGCTGCCCCCAGGCCCGCAGCTCATCGCTCACTGTCCCAGGCCCCCCCGGTGGAGCAGGGGATGTCACAGTGCCACAGCACCAGCAGCCACCCCGCTGGCTCCTGCGCAGGCCACACATCACACCATCACGCCTGTTTGTTCACCCGCCGGAAAAGTGATAGATCTGTCAATTGGGTGAGAGCCACGGTGCCCCCCAGCACGCTGTCCCCTGCCTGCGTGGGGCCATGAAGGCTCTCCTGGGGGCCTCTGCACGACCCCCTTCTGTGCTGTGCTCTCCTGGCCACGTGGATCATTCCTCTGCACACACAACTCCCCTGTGGCATCCTCTGAGCCCACCCAGGGCTCCTCATCACCCAGAGCATCCCTGACAGGCATGGCCAGAGCACCCGGCCCCTGTGCTGGCCCCTGTGCCCCGGGTTCTGGGTGCAGGATCTGGCCCCCAGCCAGGCTCTCTGTGCAGGTGCTGGAGCAGCTCCCAGCGAGCAAAGCTGCACAACAATTGCAGATTTTCTATTTATGCTCTTTTTTGCTTTCAGCTCTTTAGCTCTGCTTATTCTGCAGGGATTATGTGCTACTCACTGCCGGCCTATTGCTTCAGTATTTTAATTCCTTTTTTAGCTGTAAACCCATTTTCCACACTCTTTCAAGGAAAGCAGCAGCCACCACTGATTGCTGCTACTGGATTGAGGCCAAAGGCAGGGCAGCATCTTCCCAGCTCCAGGGCAGGAACTGTGCAGGGCCCTGGCGCCAGGAGGTGCTGGCTTTGCTGCCTGTGACAGTGGAGACTCTTCCTGAAGTCCTGATGAAACCAGGGGCAGCTCTTGTTACAGAATTTACTTTCCCAGGCATGTTCCTTTTATCCCAAGCAGTGGCTGTGGCTCCCCGTGGGCTGTGGTTGTGCCAAAGGGGACACTGCCAGTACAGCAGGACCACATGGGGTGCTGGCTTGGGTGACGATCCACAATTCCCCAGTTTTCATTTCAATTGAGCTTTGGGCTGCCTCGATGAGCGAATGTATTTAAGCCAGGATGGCTGATGGTTTTTAAATAAATTCCAAGATGAATTCCACACCTATCCTGCATTAATGTGGAAGGTGGAGATAGAGGCTGGTGTGAGCTGAAGCAGAAAGTATACTGTAAATTGAGCCTTGGCACCGAATATAAATGGCAGAGGTTGCTGAGTGCCAATAACAGTAACTCAGGCGGGAGCAGCGCAGCCATAGCAGCCGGATGGATCGCCCTCTGCCCGGGCGGCTCCCGGCAGCGCTGCGGGCACTGGGGCTGTGCTGCCCGGGGACAGCAGTGCCC
>WBMY01014394.1:0-35951 GCA_013397315.1 Donacobius atricapilla
TTCCACGGTCAACATCCATAAAAGGAGCAGCGGGGCCAAAAGCACCTGGACATTTCAAACAGAGCCTTTGCACGGGAATATTTTAATATTTTAATATCGGAGGCTAAGCAAGCATCAGTTCCACGGCCAACATCCATAAAAAGAGCAGCGGCAGAAAGAGGCACGGCAGGGCTGGGAATGAAAGTGTCACCTCCTGAGGGCCCCTTGGTCACCCGCGCAGCTCTGGGTGTGCGAGCGCCTTCGCAAGGCACTCTCCGAGGAGAGAGAGGCTTCAAAGCATCGTTAAAGCGCCTTCAAACAGGGAAAGAGCGGCTTCGACAGCAGCTCTTACACCTGGCCCGCGAAGCGGTTCGCATTCCTGGGCGCTGGGTGCCAGAACAGACACTTTGGGGAGGGATAGAGAGCCTGGAATCTTGTTGTTCCAGGGGGAAAGAACGGGAAAAGCATTTCTGGCACTTACACTTTGGTGAGGGATATAGAGCCTGGAATCTTGCTGTTCCAGGGGGAAAAGCATTTCTGGCACTTTCATTTCTCGCTGAAACTGCAAAGCTCTGTCCTAAAGCAGATGTTTGCTAGCGAGCAGGACAATAAATTAAGCCCTTTTTATCTCAGGGATTGAATAAACTACAGAAAGCCGAGCCTGGAGGTGGGCAGGGTCACGTCGGATTCCACAGGATTTCAGACTGAGTCTTGTCAATACCTTTCCATCCCACCTGTCCTTTCTGGACGCCCCTCACCTGATACCTGGGGGCGCTGATAAACGTGAAATCACCCCGAATCCCCTCTCCTCCCTCTGGACACAGCTCCGGCTCCTTCCCCCTCCATCCCTGGGAGCCGGGATGCTCGCAGGCACCTGCCGGCCCCCTTGGCACCATCAGCACACTGCAGGGGGGCCTGTCGCGATAGAGGGGGTGCGATAAGAAGTGTGCCTGTCGCGATAGAGGGGGTGCGATAAGAAGCCGCTCTGGCGCGTCCCGCAGCGCCGGGAAAAACCAGGGAAAGTCGGCGCTCCAGGGAAAGAGCTGAGGTGCCAGCCAGCCCCATCCATCCATCCATCCATCCATCCATCCATCCATCCGTCCATCCATCCATCCACCCACCCACCCCTATGGATCTGTCCACGGATCCATCCATCCATCCATGGATCCATCCATTCACGGATCCATCCATCCATGGATCCATCCCTCCATCCACCCCTATCTATGGATTCATCTCTTCATGGATCATTCCATGGATCCGTCCATCCATTCATGGATCCATCCATCCATGGATCCCTCCTCGATCCATCCATCCATCCATGGATCCTTTTGTGGATCCATCCATCCATCCATGGATTCATCCGTCCATGGATTCCCTCTGTCCATCCCTATCCATCCACGGATCTATCCATGGATCCATCCACCCCTATCCATGGATTTGTCCCCAACCCACGTCTCCCTTGCCGCATTCCCAGGTTTCCCTCTCGGGGCAAAATCACCTCCCTTGAGTTCTCCCATCCCATTCCCGGCCTATCCCATCTCCACCTTTCCCACCTTTCCAGACCCCACAACCTCCTTTTAGGGACGGATCCATCTCCGCCTTTCCCATCTTCCCAGCCCTGGAAAAATCCCGCTCCGGATGTTCCCGGCTCCTCACCCGCCGTGATGGTGTCCAGCATCTTCTTCCACACGTTGTACTGGAGCGATCCCAGGTACTTGGCCACGTCCAGGAGCATTCCCGCGGGGACGGCTTCCGGCTCCTCGGCCGTGCAGGCGATCCTAGCGCGGGGATTGGCCGCGGGGAAAGGATTGGGATCAGGCTCCCGGCATCCCGAGCTTCGGCAGGAGCGTCCCAACAGCACCCGGCGTCTCCCGAGCTTTTCGTCCCTCAATTCCCACAAAACCTGGGATTTGGCGATTCCCACAAAACCCGAAATCCCGCTCCGTGTCCCCTGCCCGGAGCACCCAGAGCACCTCCCTGGGCTCGGAGGCGACGCTGGAATTTTCTCGGAGCGGCGACATCATTCCAGCCGGGCAGGAGTCCCCATCCAACCCCTCCGGGATGGGCTCAGCCATTCCCAGATTCCCGCAGATACGACGGGAATCAGGACCTACCTCCTCTTGCGGTTCTTGTGGGCCTGGAAAAAGAGAAGAGGCGACGCCGGGAGTCAGATCCCGGCCGCCAGCGGAATTCCGGGATCCGGCAGGGGAGGCGGGATCCGGGCCCGGAGCGGGATCCCGGCGGGAATTACCATCAGGAAGGTGTAGTCGTCCTCCTTGAGATCCGCCTGGAGCTGCCCGGCCTCGCTGAGCAGGNCCCAGGGGAGCTGGGGCCGATCCGGCCGCACCCGCAGCCCCCGGGGGGGCTCTGCGGTGTTTGAGGCCGTCCCTGCCCTGGCACGGCGGGAGGAGATGAGCTTGGAGGTCCCTTCCCAGCCGCAGCACCCCGGGATTGTGTGACTTGTTGCTGCGGCGCTGCGGCCGGGGATTTCCAGGCGGCGGGAGGATGGTTTGCCTTAGGGATTCCCTAAGAACGAGGTTTTTAGGGAATTTCAGCCAGGAGTGAAAAGGCTGCGAGAGGTGGCGGGCGATGGAGGAGGGAGGGAGGGAGGCTGCGCCGCTCGCACCGCGCTGGGAATGCGCTTCCCTGCCGGATTTTTCCTCTCCGCTTTTCTCAGAGTTGCCGGTGGCTGCCTTCAGTGGGAGGCAGGTGCAAGTCCTGCCTTCCCTGTTGGATAAACCTTGGAGAATCCCTGCCATGAACGCTCAGGCTCTGCTTCCTCAGCGCCGGGCGCTTTGAGGGATTTTATTGCGGATTTTAATGCTTGGTTTTCTTTCTCTCACGACTATCACATATGGCACAAACAACTGTGTCTTGAGAGCAGTTCCGTGAGAGCTTGGAGCGATTTCTGGGGCAGCTTTAGTGGAGGGAAGCAGGGAAGCTGTGCACGGAGCGTGGACATCATTCCAGCTGGAATGGGAGATGCTGAAAGCGCTGCCTGGGGAGCGGCTTGGGCCCACGGCAATGCTTGTCCCACCCCTCTGTGCCCAAAAAAACCGCGCAGCACCAGGACACGGAGCTGCAGCAGGCTGAGAGGCAGCCAGGGCTCCGCTCTGGCTCCTGCCAAGCCACATTTTATGGAGCTTTTCATTTGTTTTATGGGTATCAACAGCTTTGTATGCCCAGACCTGTTTGCTCCCGGCGAGGAAGTGGCCTGCGAGGGCAGCTGTTCCTCACTGCGGAGATGGGGTTAAATCTGTGGAAAAAAAGAGAGCGCATCGCTCTTTTTATTTCTTATCTGGTGCAAGAATCTCACTCCACTGTTGCTTTTCCCCTCTCGGAGCAGTGACTGGAGTGGTGCAACTCTGCTTCCTTTGATGAGATCTCAGGGGAGATGCACTTGCACAAGAGTCTGGTCCCATTTTCCACTAATACCTGCCATAGCTGGGGCAATATTCACCTCCTCACGTTGCACACAAGCCAAGCTGTTCCTTTCAGCTGCCTCAGAAATGACTCAGAGCAGAGCAAAGAAGTCTGAATAAAATAAGGGCTACGACTGAAAGTCAGCCTTACTTTCCAGCCCAGACGTCTCAGTTATTTTGTTGATAGATTGATGTGTTTACACAACCTCCTGAACCTGAAAGCCTTCCAAGGACGTGGATGATGTCCCAAATCTCACAAGGAAGTGAGGTGTGTCACCAGGAGCAAAAGCAAAACCCCTCTGAGATATTCCTGGAACAGTTCTTGGAGAACTCTCAATTTTAAAGCGTTTGCCGTTTAAACCTGGTGCTGGTCTCTAGTCCCAGATGTGAGGTTTTGGTTGGGAAGAGTTCTGTTCAAAACCATGTTCCTACATCACATTTCCACTCAAAACTAGAGGGAAAAGTTTCCCTTTCCCTGGGATCAATTTGCCATTTTCCCCATCTTCTCTGGCAGAGCTGCTCACCTGTTCTGCCCCAAGGCACAAATCCTGGAGCGCCCAGAGCCCAAAGCACGCTCAGCCCAGGAAAGCTGGAAAGGAAGGGATCTGTACCTAAACTGCCGGGAGCAGCTGGTTACGTAAGGAAACAACTGAGGAAACTTCAGGGGAGGGAAGAACAGGAAAAATGTTGAAAAATTAATTTGGCCTTGGAAGAAAATGGGACAGAGCTGCTCCAGGAATGTTGTTGCTGCAGAGAAGCTGCATCTCCTCCTTTCCCTGTGCCTGAGGATGGGATTGGGCACTGCTAAATCAGCCAGGCTGCAAAGTTAGGGACAGCTGAGCTCTGGAGAGCTGGGGCTTTGCTGGGAGCAGCCTCCAGCTGTCAGGGGGCAGCCAAGGCATGAAATCATCCAAACTTCTGCTGCTTTCAGCTGCTCTGCTGGTACCCAGTGGTGAGCAGCCTCTCTCCAAATGAGATCCCTCTGGGTGCTGCAGGTCAAGCTCTGCTTTCCCGAGGGTCAAAAATGTGTGGATTTCATGGGAAAGGATTCTTCCACATGGTTGTGGATCATCATCAACTCCATCTGCGCTCTTAACTCAACTGAAGGAGAAAATTCAGCGACCCTCTGGCTGTTGTGCCGTGCAGCTGGCAAGGCAGGCTGACAGGAATCCCTGTGCTCCAGAATCCCTGGGCACCAGAATCCCTGTAATCCCTGTGCTCCAGAATTTATGTGCTCCGGAATCCCTGGGCTCCGGAATTCATGTGCTCCAGACTTCCTGTAATCCCAGTGCTCCAGAATTTAAGTGCTCCAGAATTTAGGTGCTCCAGACTCCCTGTGCTCCAAAATCCCTGTTCACCAGACTCCCTGTAATCCCTGTGCTCCAGAATCCCTGTAATCCCTGTGCTCCAGAATTTACGTGCTCCAGAGTCCATGTAATCCCAGTGCTCCAGAATCCCTGGGCTCCAGAATCCCTGTGCTCCAAAATCCCTGTGCTCCAGACTCCCTGTAATCCCTGTGCTCCAGAATTTAAGTGCTCCAGAATTTCAGTGCTCCGGACTCCCTGTGCTCCAAAATCCCTGTTCTCCAGACTCCCTGTAATCCCTGTGCTCCAGAATTTAGGTGCTCCAGAATTTAGGTGCTCCAGACTCCCTGTGCTCCAAAATCCCTGTTCACCAGACTCCCTGTAATCCCTGTGCTCCAGAATCCCTGTAATCCCTGTGCTCCAGAATTTACGTGCTCCAGAGTCCATGTAATCCCAGTGCTCCAGAATCCCTGGGCTCCAGAATCCCTGTGCTCCAAAATCCCTGTGCTCCAGACTCCCTGTNATCCCTGTAATCTCTGTGCTCCATAATTTAGGTGCTCCGGACTCCCTGTGCTCCAGACTCCCTGTAATCCCTGTGCTCCAGAATTTCTGTGCTCCAGACGCCCTGTGCTGCAGGCAGAGATTGCAGCTGAATTCCAGCACCAGCCGCCCCAGTCTGGGAGCCCAGAATTGCTGCAGGAGCAGCACGCACACAGATCGGGGTTCGGGGCAGATGAGGAGGTTGGGTCAGGCTCGGTGCAGGTGCGGCCCTGCCGCTGGAGCAGGGGTTTGAAATTCCCTGAGGTGAGAGGGAGCCTTCCTGAGCCTCGTGTGCATTATGTAACATTTGAAAGCACCCAAACAGCACCTGTGTGCTCCCCCAGAGGCCAGCAGGAGGGAAGGTGGGGTTAAAGATTAGGAAGATGCTGGAATTCATTCTCCTGAGCGAGGTAAAACAGAAACAGGGCTGAAACCACCCTTGCTCCTTCTGCCTTACTCCTTCCACTCCTGAGAGGTTTTTTTTTTCCCCAGCAAACCCCACAGGCTCAGTCAAACCGAGTTCACCCACAAGCAGAATGGCTGAGACATGTGCCAAAGATTTCCCCAGCTCAGCCCCTCATCCTGGTGTTGCACGGGACTTATGGAAGGGATTTACATTTCCCGGAGCTCTGCACTGGGTGGCCAAGGGTGCTGAGGGAGGGAAAGCGGGATTGCTTCACTCTGCTGTGCGCTCCACAATTCCAGGGGTTGTTATCTACCAAAATTTGCAAGGCAAGGTGGGTTTTGAGATGCATCCTTGTCTTTCAGCCTTACCCCTTTCCTCTCCTGGAAGATTTTTTTTTTTTTCCAGCAAACCCCACAGGCTCTGTTGCGCACTCCAGAATTCCAGGGAGGGTTATTTATTCCAACCTGCAAGTCAAGGCGGTTTTTGAGGCGCATCCTTGTCCCCAGTGGGCGCTGAGTTGGGATTGTTGCTGCTCTCCTCATTCCCATTCCATCTGGAATTTCCTCCCTGGGAGAAGAAGCTGGAGGTTAAATTTAAAGATGTGTGTGGGAGTGCTGCAGGAACCTGAGGGCTCTGCTTGCAGGGAGGGGAGGCTGCTGCTCCACGGACACGCTGCTCCGTGTGGGATCAGAGCCGGGGATGCAACAGAGGAATGGGCTGATGTTCCCAGGAAATGCTGGCATTTGGAATCCCTGGAGCAGGCTGAGCTGGGATTCCCAGGAAATGCTGGGATTTGGATTCCCTGGAGCAGGCTGAGCTGGGATTCCCAGGAAATGCTGGGATTTGGATTCCCTGGAGCAGGCTGAGGTGATGTTCCCAGGAAATGCTGGGATTTGGATTCTCTGGAGCAGGCTGAGCTGGGATTCCCAGGAAATGCTGGAATGTGGATTCCCTGGAGCAGGCTGAGGTGGTGCTCCCAGGAAATGGTGGGATTTGGATTCTCTGGAGCAGGCTGAGCTGGGATTCCCAGGAAATGCTGGGATTTGGATTCTCTGGAGCAGGCTGAGGTGGTGTTCCCAGGAAATGCTGGGATTTGGATTCCCTGGAATCTGCCTGATCTCAATTTCTGCCCAACTGCTGTCGATCCTTTCACTCCTTGTGCACCGTGCTTGGTCCTCACTGAATCAAACATGAAAGGAAATGCCTGATGGGCTGGGAATGGGAATGGGAATGGGAACGGGAATGGGAATGGGAATGGGAATGGGAACGGGAATGGGAATGGGAATGGGAACGGGAATGGGAATGGGAATGGGAATGGGAACGGGAATGGGAATGGGAATGGGAACGGGAATGGGAATGGGAATGGGAACGGGAATCCCTTCCTGGTTCTGTTTGCACCTGGAAGTGCCCGCCTGCATAAACACTGGGCTCAGCCCAGAACTACATCAGCGTTAAGAGAGACCAGACGGGTGCCTTGGCTAAGTCGGGATATTCAGCAGAACCGACCCATTTAGCACAGCGAAGTTACAAGCAGGAGCAGTTCCACGGCAGTAACTTGCAGATTGGATTCCTGTTTCAGTCCCAAGCAGGTGATTGCCCATTCGGCTTCTAATATCCGAAATGTTTTACAGCTCAGACAACTTTCGGTTCGTCCTGGCACTTTGCCTGGTTGCACCTGCCGCCATGTGGGTGCTCAGGGGTGGAACCCCCTCATGGAAGGATTTTATTTAAGCTCCAGCGTGAGGGGATTCCCTCAGGAAACCTCATCCACTCTTGCTGCTGGGCTATCCCAGCAATTATCCAGCAAATGGCCATTATTAGCCAATTAAATATTTGTATTTTGGGGATGGATTGATTGATTGTTTGCTGCTTTTATTTCTCACCTCGTCCCTACTTTCCATTTAAAGCAGCAGAGACCCCCTGTTGAATGATCACGAGGCCATTTCCAGCTCCAGGCTTTGTCTTTCCCCACTCCAGATGAACTTTTCCTGAATATTTGTTGGAAACCCTTTTTCCCTGTGTGTGTAACTCGACCAGCCCCTCCTGCTGAGGGCACAAGGTGTTTTTCAAGCATTTTTTGGAAACCAGTCTCTCCCAGTTCCCCTGCAAGAATGTTTCTTTCCACAGGAATTTCCCAGCAGGAGCTGTCCGGCCATGGGTCAGAGTTGCAGATTGAAAATGTGACCAAAATCCCCCAAATTCCAGCTGCTCAGAGCAGAAATTACAAATTAAAGGACCTAACACTGGCATCTTCTAACTCCCAACTAGCTCTGACTCCAGAAAATAAAGTCATTAATAAAGAAATTTGGGAGATTAGGCAGGCTCTGAAATGAAACCTTGACATTTGGATGATGATTTATCTTTTCAGCTGCCCTAATCAGAGACGTGTGTCAACAAGCAAGAAAATCAGGCAGCCACTTAAAAGACTAAAAGCTGCTTTACAGGTTTCCCTTCTTGCATTTTTTTTTTCTCTTGGAGGTGCAGTTGCTGAAAATAATCTGAATATTGCTTAACAGGAGCTGAATTCTCTTCATTTCACTCATAGCTGACTGTAACAGTCCCGTGGCCTCACAGCAGGAAGGCATTTCCCCAACACCACTGAATGTTTAAATCCAAATTTGTAGGCACATGAATGCTGAGTTAAAATTGCATAAGAACAAATTATCTCCTGCTCTGGAATAGTGGGAACTGATGAGCGAATAACTCAGGGCCCTTTCAAGCGGGAGTGCCAGCAATAACAGAATAAAACACAGCCATGGAAGTGAAGCCTCTCTAGGATGAATCCCGTTTAAAATACAGATTTTTTAGCCTCCAAAGCTCACCTAGTAATCTGCTATTCCCTTTGATTGCTGCCACAATTAATTTGGGTGGTAAAGCTGCCCCAGTCCTCTGGAGGCGTGGGGTTTTGAGCTACTCCTCATTCCTCATAATGGCCCCGAGGGGATGCAAATTGTCCCTGCCCCGAGGGATCGGTGTGACAGTGCCACGGGGCAAATGCCTCTCATTGCCTCAGCAGCTGCTTTAAAATGGCTTTTTTTTTTTTTTTTTTCCTCCCCCCTCCTGCGTTTTCCTTTATAAATTATGCAGCCGGAGCTGCGTTCTCCCTGCACAGCTCCCTGCCAGCGGAGGCAGGATGGATGAAAGGCAGGGGAAGTGTGTCAGTGGCGAGGGCACTGACTCTCATTTGCTTTTGCCTTTTACTTATCCCAACCTCCATCATTCATTAGGAGGCCACGGAGCATGAAGGCAGCTCGTGTTGCTCCTGGAATTCCAGGACGTCTCAGCGCCTGGGAGTGGAATTACTCCCTTGCGCTGGGAGCTGGGAGAAGCAAAGAAAGCCAGGCTGTGCTGGAGCTGCAAGAAATGCAATCCCCAGGCTGGGAAAAGGGTGCCGAGGGCTCCAGTTAAATCCAAAGGGCTGCTCATCATTTTAACTGCCTCATCCTTAACTCCTGTGGCCCTCCGAGTGATGATGGTGAGGCTACAGCCTGGAATATCAGTAAAATCAGCCTTGGGGATGTTTTTCCTGCCTTTGGCTGTCCTTAACCGGCTCTGGATGGAGATGCGCAGGAGTCTGTGCTCCTCTGCTCACTCAGAGCCTCCAACAGCCCCAGCAGTGCCCCAGCCTTGCCGCTTCTCCGGGCAGGGGTCGGGATTAGCGGGGATTTACCCACGGAAGGGATGAGTTTAACCAGCACAGCCCTAACCCAGTGCAAATCCCAAAATCCTGGAGAGTGTGAGAGGGCCCTCCTTCTTCTCCTTCTTCTCCTTCTTCTCCTTCTTCCCCTTCTTCCCCTTCTTCCCCTTCTTCCCCTTCTTCGCCTTCTCCTTCTTCTCCTTCTTCTCCTTCTTCTCCTTCTTCTCCTTCTTCTCATTCTTCTCCTTCTTCGCCTTCTTCTCCTTCTTCTCCTTCTTCTTCTTCTTCTCCTTCTTCTCCTTCTTCTCCTTCTTCCCCTTCTTCTCCTTCTTCTCCTTCTTCTTCTTCTTCTCCTTCTTCTCCTTCTTCTCCTTCTGCTCCTTCTCCTCACTGTACAGGAAAGGGCTTCACCCCCTCAGTGGAAAACGCTGCTCTTTTTGCAGAAAGTCTAAACAGAGACACTTTTTTGGCTCCCAGGGAGTCCCACTTTGCCAGCTGGGTCACTTCTATTGAAGGCTTTGCAGTATTTCCTAAGCTTTAAGGCCTCTCTCATTCTGGAGTTCTGCCTTCAAATAAATGATCTGAAAGGAATCAGCTTCCATTCATGCCTGCCTTTCTCCCCAGCCTGAACCCCTGCAAGAAAACTTGAGGTTTTTTTTTTCACAGAGACAGCCACTGCTAAATTTTAAATGTTCTGTCCCCCAAAAGAACTGTAGGAACTTTCTTGGTCTAGGAAGTATGGGAAGATGGAAGGGAAGGAAATGCTTTGGGAGAATTAAGGGGAAAACTTCCCTTTGGTAAATCCCACATCCCCCCAGAGCAGGGCAGGCAGCCACTGAAGATTGGAATATTTGTGAGCTACATCAGTGGCCCATCATTATTTTAATCCCAGGCTGTGAATTTCCCAGGGCCACTTCAGGAATTGCTCCTGTGAGGGACAGCAAAGTTCTGCTGCCCCAAACTCACTGTGTGACGGGGACTGGAGGGATGTGATGTGTCCAAACCTCTTTGTTCTGCCATTTTAGGCAGTGCAAGTGTAGAAGGAAATGGGACATTGGGAGGTTTTCCAGCAGGGAAATCTGCTGAATTCCCTATGGACTGATCTGCTGGAAATGTCCTTAAACCCCAGAATAACAGAATCCCTCTGCAAAGCCTTGTACACTTTACTATCATTCTATTTTCTCCAAAGAGCTGCTTTTAGCCTGCATTTAAAGATTGTTTCAAGTGCCAAAAAGCACATTTAACAATGAACAGTGGAAGCAAACCCTATTTCCGATTTAATTCTTGCTCAGCCATTCTCTTTTCCAAGTGGAGCCGCGAACAATGAATGCATAAAGGTATTACCCAAGAGGAAAATCTTTCCTAGACTTGTAATTTCCATTAAATACTCTTTTAATCTGTAATGTTTTTCATTTCTTTGGAATGAGCTGCAAAAAAAAAACCTTCTGCAGTCGGAGATTACTTTCTTCTCCCTCTCCCTTTCATAACTTGGCTTTTCTTTATTCCCAACAATTGCAGAACAATAAAAATGGTTATCTAAAGTAAGCAGAGGAGTTTTTACAGAGCAGTTGTCTTAAATCTCATCTTTATTCTGGGGCTTACACGGCATTTATGGGATATTTATGGAAGCTGTCTTTTTAAATGCCTATTTCCCCGATTTCCACAGGGAATGAATAGGAAAACACACTTGGAATGTGGGAATTGATAGAATCACAGGAAGGTTTGGGTTGGAAGGGAGTTTAATATTCCAGTTCCCTCCATGGGCAGGGACACCTTCCACCATCCCAGCTTGCTCCAGCCTGGCCTTGGACAGGGATGTGGCAGGGATGGGGCAGCCCCAGCTTTTCTGGGAAGTGGGAATGCCCAGCTGATCCAGCAGCACTAAGGGAGCAGCAGCTGCAGAACTCAGCAGTTTCCTTTGCTCCAGGGGAGCTGGTGGCACCGACACCTTGGAAAATGGGGTTGTGTGGTGGTTCTGATGCCTTGGGAGGCTGAGCTGGAGCAGAGACTGGACAGAGCTGGAGAATAAAGTAGGGATTGATTGAAAGGCCTCCAGGATCCACCTTGGGCAGGACAGGAGCATGACCAAGGCTGCACCCCGGGCGGACTAAAATGGTCACAGAATGGCTGCCCAGTCACGAGATCTTACATTTTTTATAAGTTTTGGTCCATTTGCATTTCAGGGTTTAATTGTCCAATTACAGCTTCAGGTTGGGAGGTCTCATCTTTCTTGTTCCTCCCTCCAGCCCACCCTTGGTTGTGCTTTTGGACTGAAAGTTGTCCTTCAGCAGGAAAAGGGTTTGTTTTGTGTCCCTGCTGTGTGCAGAGCTGAGTGACGCTGAGTGTGAGCTCAGAGCTGCACCCCTGGGTGCACAGAACCTGAAATGCATCAAAGCTCAAACTTAAGGTGTCACCCTGTTGTTTTCAGCCTTCTCTTCTGTTTCACAGTTTCATGGTTTAGGTTGTTTCTCACACACGGGTGATGTAAACATTGGCAATATTTTCATAAATTCAAGGAGAGTTTTCATTCCTGTTCTTAGAGATCTGGACAGCTGATGGACAGTTGTCCAGACCAACGGGATGGGGAGAGGTGTCAACCTTCTCCCCCAACCCCTGGCCTTTGTAGAAATACTATAAATGGAGTCAGATTTTCATAATAAACAGTTCATGCCTTCTCACCAAGGTGTGTCTGTGTGACGAACAGCGTCACTTAAGGCATCCATTCCATGGGATACCCCAGCTGTAATCCCAATTTCCCTGTCATTCCAGGCGTTCCCCAAGCCCTGTGGAGCTGAAGATGGACGTGAAGAGGGTGAAGGACTACCTGTACTGGCTGTACTACCAGTACCAGCTGGTGACGTGCAGCTACGTGCTGGAGCCCTGGGAGCAGTCCATGTTCCACACCATCACCGTCACCGTGCTGGCCATGGTGGTGTACACGGCCTACGTCTTCGTGCCCATCCACGTCCGCCTGGCCTTGGAATTCTTCTCCCAGATTTTCGGGCCGCGGGCCGAGGGCGCGGCGCTGAACTGAGCTGGCCCCAGCAGGGCCCAGCAGCTCCCGCAGCTTCGTGACATCGTGTTCGTGCTGAAGTTTGGCTCTTAGGAAAACCCTGCTTGCTTCACCTGCGGGGCTGCAGAGCGGAGCGAGGCGCCGAGCGCAGCCCCTCTTTCATAAACGCTCCGGGAATGGGACACAGCACCAGGAGTGGCACGGGATCCCAGCAGCTCCCACCTCCAGCAGCCCCATCCAGCCACGCCGGCAGAGACTGTTCTGGTGGCTCATCACGCCCAAAGTTCTACCAGCACGGCCCAGTGGCCAGGTTCGAGGAGAGAAAAAAATGAGGATATCCAGCAGGATTGCAGTGCTCGTGTCTGGCTGGTTATTGACTTCCAGGCTTTAATGGAGGGGAGAGGAACTTGGAGGAGAAAGCAACAGGAAGATGAACTGAAATCCAGCTTTTTTTCACCTCTAAGTTCCTGCATCTGAGTTCAGATGGTCTAAAATATTTTCTTGGTGAAAAACTTTCTCCACCTCATCTTGCAGTGCTGTGAGGCTGACAGGAAGAAGCAGCCCTGCTCTGTCTCAGTGCCCTCCTCCCTTCTCTGATGAAAATCAAAATCTTTTCTTGCCGCTCCCACTCACCAAGGCAGCAAAGTGCAAATCAGCACCAGGGGAAGAGGATCCAGAGTGGAAATAATATTTTAATACCTGCAGGGAAGGCTTAAAGAGATCTCCTTTGCAAAGAAGAAAGTAGATTTATTACCATTGCCTGTGGGGAGGTTTCGGAACAATGGGAGGCTTGTTTGGTTTTCACTCTACACAAATCGAACGTGGATGCCAAATCATAAATTACAGCTGCACACTGCACATCTCCACCAGCTGATGCTCCCGGTAGTAGAAGCGAGAGGTTCAAAATGTAAATAGCTTTCCAATGATGTTTGCACAGTTCTAAATTAAAAAAAAAACACCCTCTTGACTTCTTTCTCAAGCTGCAGTGGGCTCCTGTATGCTTCGAAGCACAAGTTGGTTTGGAAACGAAGACATGTGGTGAAGGTTGCCCAGATCTGAACATGTGTATGCAGTTTTTTCAGCCAAAAAAAAAAATTAAAGTTTTATTCTTCAGAAACAGCCTCTGGCTGCGTGACTCAGCTCTCCTGTGTTTTCCACTCATTCATAAATATTCTGCATGTGTGCGGGACAGGCTGGCACTGTGGCAGATGAATTATTTCATGGTGAATATTTTGGGGCAAGGTTTGAGAATTCTTTAAATGGATCCGGGGTGAACTCCAGCCCGAGAGCTCTCCTGTTTCTGGAGGGAAAAAACCCCTCTGATCTGCTTCAGATGAAGGCAATAACAAATACCTGAGTGTGCTGAGGGCTCAGCTGAGAGGTTTGGGCTCCAACAGGAGCTCTCCTGACAGTTTCTCTCAGTTGGTGACCTGCAAATACGAGGTGCCAAGCTGTAATCACACTTTGAGTAATGAACACAGCACTGGAGGAGATGAAAAATGGCAAAACCTGTGACAATTCCTCTTGAAAGTGTCTGTAAAATAGACTAAAAGTTATAATTCCAGTGGCTGGAGGTGAAAAACGGAGAATATTTACTTAGCAAGTTGGTATGAATTCTATCTCCAAGTGGGTTTAAATTTTATCTCCAAAGATTCTGCTCATCTGGATAATATGATGGGGTGAGTGCCGGGGCAACTCCTCATCAGTCCTGTTCCCATTAATTTTCAATTCCTTAAAAAGCGGATTCCTTCCCCGTGACATCAAACTCAACTTTCAGAGCACAAGGAAAAGTTTTTTACAGGCATGCCAAGGTGGGAGCTCCTATCTCCAGGAGCACACGCCCGCTGGAATATTGCTCTTCAAACATTTCCCTTGGCAAACAGAACGCGGAGAGGGCTTTGTTCAGGGTTTCCATTGCCCTCCCAGGGTGGTATCCATGCAAAGCACTTCTCTTCCTTATTGTGCCCTTTGTTTGGCTTGGGGAGGTGCAGGAAATGGCAGGGAAGCAGCAGCAGGTGTTTTTTGGGAGGGTCTCTATAGTTCCAACCTCATTTTTTTTGTGTGAATTCTTCACCTTCTTTACTAAATTTTAAAGGGTTTAGGCAATAGGTATTTACTAGGAAGGAAAGTCAGAAAACAATCTCTGCCAAAAACCTTTTGAGATTCCCCCAGCCCTTTTCACTCCTCCTTGCATCCAGAAAAGCTGGAATAACTCTTCCCTACTTAATATCCCAAATCACGGGGTTCCAGCAGGAGACTTCAAAGGATCTTTGGCACTCAGCAGGGAACAGAAGCTTTTTTTTCCCCCAGCTAAAAGAGAGAGGAGGTGAGATAACACTTTAGACAGCTTGAGACCGCACCACAGCTCAGGAAACTGTTCCAGCTCTGAAATCCTTTTCCCTGAGGAAAAAAAATCCCATTCCTGGACAATGGGGAGAGGTTTCCGTGGGATCACAGCCGCACACTAAGGTGGGAGGGTGGAATTTTGGAGCCCCCAGTAACACCAGCATGCCCAGTACGTGGCTGACAGCATCCTTGTGAGGGTTATGATATCAGGCTCTTCATAAAAGACACTTTTCTCCTGCTTCATTACAGCTCCATGTTAATTGTAGTTAATTGCTCTGCTGGGCTAATTGTAGCACAGCAGCAGGAAGTGCTCACACCAAAAATAAGCCAAATAAAAAGAGCAAACAGAACCAATAATCCAGCAGTGGGAAAGGAAACAAAAGCAGGAGATGATCCAATTCCAGCTGCATTGACCCTGAAAGTACAAATGCCCCATTAATTTAAGGGATGAGAAATGTCGGGGCTCAGCTGGCCAGCACCATACACCTCTTGTTTAAAACTCATTTTCTTAATTTCATCTCATCAGAGCTCCCATTTACCCTGCCATAAAGGTTTCCTGGCCAATTTCATGGATCACCTCCCAAATCCATTACTGAGGGCCGCAACACATCAACGTGCCCAGACCATGAACCTCCAGAAGGTTCCTCCCAAGGCCCCTCCGGGCAGCTTTTACCCAGAACTATTAAAAACATCTTCCCAAGGACCTTCTGGGCAGCTTTTACCCAAAACTATTAAAAACATCTTCCCAAGGACCTTCTGGGCAGCTCTTACCCTAAACTCTTAAAAACAGCTTCCCAAGGACCTTCTTCTGGGCAGCTTTTATCCAGAACTATTAAAAACAGCTTCCCAAGGACGTTTTCCTGAGTGCTGCTCCCCAGGGAACACAGGGATCAGGATCAACACCAGTGCCCCTGCACTCTTGAGTGTCCAATTCACTCAGAATTCCAGGAAAAAAATCCTGTGCTTAAGAAATTTTAAAATCTTAAACAAGATCCTTTTTGTTCCTTTTTTAACGTTTTCTCATCATTGAGATTCAGCCATAATCCTGAATTCTTCCTTCCGATGCTCCACTTGTGAATTTAATTCCCTGATTATTTGGAAATTAGGGAAAAAAATCCACACAACTACTTAGGCCATGGTAAAAGGAGCCCAGCAGGTGTAGAAGAGTCAGCAGAAGCACAAGAGCAGCAAATTACACTCGTGCAGCACCAGTGAGAGCCAAAATTGGGACAATTCTCCCAGATGAATCGCTGCACCCTGGGGCACAGCCATGGACAAGTGGCCGCGTGCCAGGCTGAGCACTGAAATTAAAGCAGAACAGGCAGATTTGCAAATGAAATATTACAGAACGCAGAATAATTCACTTAATCACACAGAATGATCAATATTCATGCAGCAAAAGCAGCCCTGTCCTCTCTCTCCCATACCCAAATAATTTCACTTATTTTTCCCTCAGCCAAACAGCAGCTATACCCTGAAATCCCACCACAAACTGAAAAACTGGGAAGTCAGGAGCAAAGCTGGACTCCTCTCAGAGTGCAGATTCTCAGATCCAACATCGAACCACCCCAAGCAACCCTGCTGCAAACTTGTTGTAGTCAAGGGGATCAAGGAGCTGAAATTAATGAAATGTTCCGGGAAAATAATCCCAGGAAAGTGAAAATTCAGTGTTTGCGAGCTGACGAGGGAGGTCTGGCGCCTCCTGAGGTGCTCCAAAGGCTGGGTCTGAGCTTGTCCCACGGCTCCAGCAGGGAAGGAGAAAAGGAAATGGGCTCCTCTTCCCTCTGTCCCCACAGACAGCGAGGAAAACTCAGCCTGCACTAAACACGGCCCCTTGGTTCAAAGCGCGAGCAGCTTTGTCCTTCAGATTCCTTCCAACAAGCAATCTTCTGTCTGAATTTGGGGGGCCCAAATCCTGAGAATAGCTCCAGGTAATTTCCATGGGACCTCCCTGGCTGGAAGGCTCTGATTCAGGGGTGGAGGTCAGAATGAGCTCCGAGAATTCCCGCTTGTCATCATCCCTGCCTGCTCCACCCTGATTTCAGCAGTTGCTCCATCAGGACAGGTAAGGGCTGATAAACTCTGCTGATCCTGGGGTTTCAGAACAGCCAGGATACAGCAAGGCCTCCTTTTTATTGGAATGAGGAGGTCCAAGCTCAAAATGGGCTATGGAAATTGTTTTATGTGGCCTGATGTAAGTTACAGCCCTCCTCAATCACCAACACACTTTAGTCTAGGTTTAGAAGTGAAATTAAAACCATGCACCCTCTGCATCAAAGAAAGAATCTCAGTGCTGGAATATGCTCAGGCAAGAGGAAAAACGTCAGGAATCAGGACAAAGAGGAGAGGGGAAATATCCACATGACAGAAAATAGGGTAAATCTGGCAAATCTGTATTAAAAAAAAAAATTCTGCTTTTCTTACAATGACTGAGCAAAGAGGGAGGAAATGAAGGTAAATTGTGGCAGGGTCAGGAATAGATCCATTGGCAGCCAGGGTGCTGCTCCCGTTATTTTATTCTGGCAGCTCCTATCTTTGCTTTGTAATCACGGGGTAAATCAGAAATATCTCTGTATTTCAAGGTCATACCCAAGGATGAGTTACACTCTGTGAATTTTTAGGAGCTTTAGGTACTTAGGAAAAAAAAAAAAAAAAAAAAAAAAAAAAAAAAAAAAAAAAGGGGGGGTGGAGAAAAAGCAGGTAAAATGTTCATTCTGGGGAATTTATCACGAAACAAGCGAGGCCAGGCTCAGGCTAAAGCAGCCTGGCATGGAAAGGGCTGGGATGGGATTGCAGCACCGTAATTAAAGATGGGGAGCAGCAGCCTCGCCCATCAGACTGGCAGAGGAAAGGGCTTCCAGCAGTCCCTGCATTTCCCACAGCCACAAATTGCACAAGAGAGAAGCCTCGCTGAGGCAGTAATTATCTGCCAAATGCACAGAGATTGAGTGATTTATGAAGGAACAGCTCAAAAAAAAAGATGCTGCAAACTAATTCGACACATGGACACAATGGAGCCTTGCTCAGGGGAAGTTTGGGCCGCGTCTGGTATTTCACTTCAGGTAAATAATACACCCCAAGAAGTTTTCTCCACACATTTTTGATTTCCCCTTTCCAATATTTCTCCCTACAAGAGAATTAAAGGTGAAATCAAGCGGAATCAGACTGGTAGTGAGGTGTGGGTACCCACACCCAGCAGTCCGTGCTGCCTCAGGCTTGCTGTGCAGACACATCAAAAAATTCCCAGTGCTTCCTGTGCCCAAACCTTCCACAGCTGGCCACAGGTGCCTCACGTGCTGACCAATAATCCGAGGTAATTGGTACCCAAATTTTGGCTAATTTTGATAACCAAAAGCTCTTCCTTATCACAGATGTGTTTCAGTGGCACCAGAATACCTCAGAGCCCCACAGCCAGCTCAGCATCAGAACTGGATATGGGGGAGAATTCCTCTCCCGTGAGGGTGGGGAGGCCCTGGCACAGGATGCCCCGAGAAGTTCTGGCTGATCCATCCCTGGAAGTGTCCAAGGCCAGGTCGGACAGGGCTCGGAACAACCTGGGACAGCGGAAGGTGTCCCCATGCCAGGCTGGAACTTGGCTTGAAAGTCCCTTCCAGCCCAAACCATTCCTCTCCAATTCCCTCCATCCACCCAGATTTGGGCACTGAAACAGCCCCTTGCCGCAGCCCTGGCTCCGTGGCCTCTTTTCCCCACGAAATCTTCAATTGCCAAACGAGCGTCACTGGGATCATCTTTCATATAAATGCAGATCCTCCTAAATAAATGATGAGCTGCAGCGCCGGGATCAGCTCGGGAAGTTTCCACTCCCTGGGCCATGCGGTGAGTCCTGGTTTTGCAATGTTCTGGCTGAGCAGGACCTGCACAAACACCTTTTCCCAGAGATGTGTCAGCGCTCCGTGTCCTGCCTGTGCCAGCGAGGTGGGAGAGGTGGGAAAAGCTCCATCCCACACGACAATTGCGACATCTCCCCCCGGGGATTCGTCTCGCTGAATAATTGTAATGTGCAAATGCCAACAGAGAGGACTGGAGCAAGCAAAAAGAAATAATGAATAGTTAAGAAAGAGGAGTTAATTGTCACTTCATTTAGCAATTAATGCTGAAATGGTCTGGTGAAGCCCTGGGTGGACAGTGTCCCTGTCCTCCTTCTCTTCCCACTCCTCCTCCTTTTTCCATGTTCTCCTTCCCTGACTGTTTAAGCAATCTTCATTCAGTGAACTGTATTTTTGGCATTTTCCCTGGTTTTGTCTCCAGCCAGACAGAGTGAGGCAAGGAAAGTCAGGAAACGAAAGTTCGGAAATGTCAACTCTACCCATCATTTTTATGTGCAGCTTTTGAACAGGAATAATGTGCAAAATATTTTTACCTGCATATCGCTCTTCTCACGCTCTCTCATCACAGTGAAAAATACACTCACTTTCCTGATCATAGAATTACAGAATCACGGAGGTTGGAAAAGATCTCCAAGGTCATCGAGCCCAACCTTCAACCCACTAAACCATTTCCCAAAGTGCCCCATCCAGCGTTGTTTGAACACTTCCAGGGATGTGACCCCACCACTGCCCTGAGCAGTCCATTCCAGGGCTTAACCACTCCTTCAGTGAAGGAATTTTTCCTGATATCCAGCCTGAACCTCTCCTGATGTCCACACTTGTCCTCTCACAGCAGCTCTCAGCTCACCCCACCTCTCCCCAGAATTCCTTTAATGGGATGAGATGTTTTAGCTGGGACACGGAAGATTACCAAAGGCAAGTGGAAAGCAAACAGCTCCTGTACAATCGTCCTCAGATCCGTCTCGTGTTCTGACGAGCAAATATTTACCTTTTTTAAACAATTATTTCTTAGTCTGAGGTTCAGGCCTAGAGCAGCCTGGTAACGAATGCACCAGGGCGAAAGCAACACCTCCTGGCTCCTGTCCATGCTCTGCCTTAAAGGGAAACCTCGGCCACGGCTGTCCGTGGTTATCGAGGAAGGATAAGCCATGACGTCTGAGTTATCACCATTTCATAGAATCACAGAATCCCAGAATGGTTTGGGTTGGAAAGGAAATTAAACCCCATCCCACCCCTGCCATGGCAGGGACATTTTCCCCTATCCCAGGCTGCTCCAATCCCCGTCCAACCCAGCCTCGGACACTGCCAGGGATCCAGGGGCAGCCACAGCTGCTCTGGGCACCCTGTGCCAGGGTCTCACAGGGAACAGTTTCTCCCTCAAATTAATCTAAATCTACTTGCATTAATCTGGGACGTCTCCTTGTTCGAGCAGCTCCACATGGTTTGGGTTATTTTGGTTTACAAAGGCAACTAAGAACAATCCCGCTGTTTGTGAGCCCGCGACAGGCGCAGCAGGAGTCTTTAAAAGCCTTTAAAAGGTCCCAGGGATTCAGGAAGCAGAGGGTGCTGTTTCTTCCCGTGCCTGCACAAAGCCAGCTCTGCACACTGAGCATCCAGCTCTTCCCAGCTGCCTCGGCAGGGCTGGCAGTTCTCCCCCTCTGCTGACACAGGGCACTTCCAGAGGCATCGCTGCACGGCAGCCAGCCTTGGACGTGCAGGTTTCACACACGCACGAGAAGGAAGCCAACCCACGGGTTATTTCTGCTGTGACAACGCTCGTTAAAGCTGGTGAAGCAACAGGGTTTCACCTCCATCAGCCGAGAGCGGAATGTCACAATAGCCCCATCCCTGTCGCAAAGCTATTTTCAAGGAGTTCTTCTGGCTCCTTTTGCTGCTGCCTCCGAAGCTCAGCACTGATAATGCTCGTGGCTCGCACTGGAAATTGGATTGCTAATTGGATTCCTCAGAGATAAGCAAGAACTGAGAAATAACTGGAGCATTATCCCAGTAAATTTAGTGCAGGTGAACGCATGGCGAGCGGCCCCTGGAAGTGTCCCAGCAGAACCAGGGAATGTAATTCCTCCTGTTCAGACCGCAGAGGACGAGCTGAAGCACCAGCCCTCACTGAAATTATCAGTTTGCAACTTCCCAGCTGCAATCTGTGAGAAGTAAGGAGAGCCCTGCTTTCCAAATAGATCGCTTGGAGATGTCTGATTACAAGCCGGGAGCTTGATCCTGGCTTGGAAAAAACCTGGGAGTCGCCACCCCACACGCAGGCCAGGCACAAGCTGTTCCTGCCCAGGAATGTCTCCAGTGGCTCCACCTGGGATCCTGAAATAGCTCCCGTAAATTCCCCATGAATTCCCCTCTCTGAATCCTGGAGGCTTCTCTGTTGTTGGAATGGAAACCGCTCCGTTCCTCTAAATCCTGACTCTGTGCAATAGAAGGGGAAATTGTCGGGATGTGTGAGCGCTGAGGACGTCCCCAGATACAAATACAGACTGGGTGTCACCAGGATCCTCCTCAAAACTAAACTGGGCACCAGCAAGGATCAGAAAGGTGGTTCACTGTCGCCCTGATTTTTTCAGCCTTCTCTTCTGTTTCACAGTTTGATGGTTTGGGTTTCTTCTCACGCTTTGGGTGATGTGAACAAAGCAATGTTTTCCTAGTTTCAAGGAAAGTTTTCATTCCTGTTCTTAGAGATACGGACAGCTGATGGACAGTTGTCTTGACCAACGGGATGGGGAGAGGTGTCAACCTTCTCCCCCAATCCCTGGCCTTTGTAGAAATGCTATAAAATGGAGTCAGACCCTTTTAATAAATCAGTTCATGCCTTCTGATCCAAGTGTGAGTGTTTGTGTGTGTGTGACAAACAGCGTCAGTTCATTGTTATTGCACATCCCTTCCCATGCTTCCATCTGGATGCTGTTCCTAAAATCCTACATGAGTAGGATAAATGAGGATATTAAATGAGGATATTTTCATTGTTTGTGACGTGGAGGTGCTGTGCATAATGCTCTGAACCCCCAATTTATGTGAGAGCGAATAGGGAAAAGTAAGTGTAAAACACTGTTCGGTTCTGCTCTTAAATTCCTGGGAGTTTGATACCGAAGCGAGCACAGGTAATGAAAAGAGCAGCGCAGAAGAAACCCTCTGTGGGAAGGTCAGGGCAGCTCCGAGGGGAGGAGAGGAGAGGTGCCAGGAGCTCCTCCGGCACCTCCTTTCCTGGCTCCAGTTTGTGTGAGGGAACAGTGACCTCAGGTGTCTGTGCAATTCACCACAGGGATACTGCCCATGAATTCACCGTTCCATCGCTTCCTGCTGGAAATGAAGCTGCGGGGAGCTGCTGTCACTGGCACAGTCTCCGGGTTTTCCTGGCCTTGGCCCTTGAGCTTTCCCAAAAACACCTACAGGGACTTTCCTGAGGGCCCAACCACCTGCAAATACGCCTGAGAGCGAATCTGTATTGAAATATGTTTTTAAATAGCGTTGAATTGTTTAATTGAACATATATTTAAATTGTTTCCTTGCTGCCCTCGCCTATTGCACAGATCCTTTAAATGCTGTGAATGACCATGGCAGCAGAGGCAGAAAATTCCTATACAAAATCAAAGTAACATTTAATCCTCACTGAAAAACACAAAAGAAATCAGTACAAACTGATATGGCTTTCACTAGGGGTGAGGTTCAGCCTGCTTTGCTTTTCGACCTCATTTTGTGCAAAAATATAAAATCCTTCAGAAGCAGTTGTAACAGTTTAAAACAAATTTTTCACGGCAGCCAGAGGACAACCAGAGCTTGCAGAGGCAACACAACTTTGTTCCTTTTTATTAGAAGAACCCAGTTCTGATATTCACTGAGGCTGAGCCTTGAGCTGAGGTGGGATTTGGTATATTTGCACCAAAATCAGGTGGAGAAAATAAATCTGCAGTTGAAAATAAATCTGCAACGGAAACTTTTCCAGCATTATCAGGATTTAATTCTCCTCCCAGTGACTTCAAAGATGTGGCTTCCACAAAGGACAGGCTTTGTCCTACCCCTCTCCAAATGCCAACCTGGAAGTGTTTTATTTCCTAAATCAAAGATCGAGTGATTCATCAGTGCTTCAAAGTAAAAACTATGTCACACCCACTGTGTAGCAGAGGTTCTGAAACAAAACTTCAGAGCACGGAAACATTTATCTTTTTTTTGTCTTGCGCTTTTTCCTTTCATTGTTTTTAATAATATGGTCCATAGTGAGTCTCTCCAGAGAGGTCTGCAAAGAAACTTAATTTCACAGGAGCAGAAGTGAGAAACTGAGTGAACACAAGCAGCACACCAAAGAAAAATGTGCCAAAGAATTAAAAACACGGCAGACAGCTCGACAGGCTGTGATTTTCAGTCCTCGAGTGAAAGAACTATTTGTTTCCATCAGGATGTTACCACATTAAATAAATCCTACACAATGTGTTGATGCAATTCGGCTTTATTTTTCTCCAGCATGAACTGCAGGAAACAAATGCTGATCCACAAACCCTGATATCACAGAACCACCAAATGACAGAATGCTTTGGGTTGGAAACGATTTCAAAGGTCATTTAATTCTGACTCCCTGCCACGGCGGTTCCTCCTTTCCAAAGGGTGCTCATGGTACACCACAAATGGAATATAAACCGAGCGGACTGCACTGGCTCCTCCTTGTAAATTAAAGTATCGTTTAATTCTTAATTAATGAATTGTAACAGCGTACGTCCCTCACGGTTCCCGCCCGCCTCTCCACGNCCCGCCTCTCCACGGCCCCCTAACAGCCCTTTCCACGTTCCCTCGCAGATCCGCCACGATCCGCTCCCGGCTCTCTCCCGGCTTCCCTCCGCCTCTCCATGGCCGCTCCCGGCCCTTTCCGGGCTCCCTCCCGACCCTTTCCGGGCTCCCTCCCGACCCTTTCCGGGCTCCCTCCCGGCTGCCCCACGCCTCCCTCCCGCTTCTCTCCCGCCTCTCCGCGTCCCCCTCGCTCNGCTCCCTCCCGGTTCCTGCCCGTTTCTCCATGGCGGCTCCATCATGGACCCTCAGGGCTCCTCCATGGCTCCCTCACGGTTCCTGCCCGCTTCTCCATGGCGGCTCCATCACAGCCCCTCACGATTCCCCCATGGCTCCCTCACAGCTCCCGCCCGCCTCTCCACGGCCCCCTAACAGCCCTTTCCACGTTCCCTCGCAGATCCGCCACGATCCGCTCCCGGCTCTCTCCCGGCTTCCCTCCGCCTCTCCATGGCCGCTCCCGGCCCTTTCCGGGCTCCCTCCCGACCCTTTCCGGGCTCCCTCCCGACCCTTTCCGGGCTCCCTCCCGGCTGCCCCACGCCTCCCTCCCGCTTCTCTCCCGCCTCTCCGCGTCCCCCTCGCTCCACCCTCCGCGGGCAGGGCTGGGCTCGGCCCCGCCGTCTCCTCCCCTTCCTTCCCCGGCCGGAAAGCGCCGCGTCCCTCAGCCATGGAGTACCTGCCGGCCGCGGCCCCGGCGCAGGGACACATGTGAGCGGCGGGGCCGGGGCTCCCGGGCCGGGGTGGTGGCTGTGGCTGTCATTGTCACTGTCATTGTCACTAATTGTGCTTCTCTCTCTCCCCTGCGTCCCAGCCTGTGCTGCCAGTGCGGCGTCCCCATCGCGCCCAACCCCGCCAACATGTGCGTGGGCTGCCTGCGGGCCCAGGTGGACATCACCGAGGGCATCCCCAAGCAGGGCACGGTGCACTTCTGCAAGCAGTGCGAGAGGTGAGCAGCCGCCAAACACGCCGGGGATGGCGGCAAAATACCCTTGGAATGCGCTCGGGATGCGTCCCGGGGTTTAGGGGGGCAAAAGCGCCCAAGTTTGGGGAGGAGGAGCTGGTGGGGCTCAGCCTGGAGAAAAGGAGGAGCAGGGGGAGCCTTCTGGTTCTGCACAACTCCCTGACGAGAAGGGGCAGCCGGGGAAGGGTTAGTTTGGATACCGGGAAAAATTCTTCCTGGAAAGGGTTGTCCAGCCTGGCACAGCTGTCCAGGGCACTGGTGAAAGCCCCACGCCTGGAGGGATTTAAAAGCCCTGTGGATGTGGCACTCGGGGATGTGCTTTAGGGGTGGTCTTGGCAGTGCTGGGGGGATGAACTCAGTCACCTTAGACGCTTTCCCATGGTTTTTTTATGATCCTAAAAGTAGTAGCCGCATTGTTGTTACTAAACTGAAAGCTTTGGAAATAGCTGCTCGTCCTTGGAGTGATTTAAGGTGCTCAAGCAGCTTTCACGTGCTGTAAAATGCTGGCTGTGTTCCAGGTATCTCCAGCCTCCAGGAACCTGGGTCCACTGTGCCTTGGAATCCAGAGAGCTCCTGGCTTTGTGTCTGAAGAAAATCAAAGCTTCCCTGAGCAAGGTGAGGAGCTGATCCTGCTGGGATTTCACAGCCTGATCACAAATGGTTTCTGTAGAGATGGGAGCAGAGCAGAGTGAACTGAGGGAAGCTGAGGTGTTTTTAAGGTACCTCAAGTTCAGAGATTTTTTGCACGTTTCAGAAATTATTTATGCAATATTTGTTCTCACAGGTTTATGATGATATGAAAAAGGGTTGCAGAGGTCTGCATATAGATTAACTCCAATTCATGTTTAAGTTAAATAAAGCATCCCTTAGGTTCAGAGTATTTTTAGAGAGAAAGACCTGAGATTGAGCACCTTTATTTTACATCAATCATTTTCCATGTTCTAACTAAGCAGTATTAATTGGATTTGGGATACTAATATTTATATTTTTAATTAAGATCATCCGCTTCTTCACTATGGACTGTTTTTGTGGAGTTAGATTTGGTTTTCCTGAGCTCTTGCCCTTCCCCACGGGCAGGTCCGCCTGATTGATGCAGGATTCATTTGGACAGAACCACATTCCAAGAGGCTGAAGCTCAAACTGACTGTTCAGAAAGAGGTAACTGGAGCACAACCTTCTCCCTGTGGCTTTTAAAAAGCTGTTATGGCAAACAGGATTGTTTTTCATTATTAATTAGATTTCACCCTGCCTAAATTTTGTCGCTCAAGTGCCATTCATCAGAATGAAGAAAGTAATCGTCTGTTCCAGTAAAGATGGGGAAATGCTGCTGTTATTTGTGACCCAAACAGAGCTTAAGCCTTGAACGCTTCTGTTTTGCAGGTGATAAATGGGGCAGTTCTGCAGCAGGTCTTTGTGGTGGAGTACACTGTTCAGTCTCAGATGTGTGAAGACTGTCACAGGATTGAGGCCAAGGATTTCTGGAAAGCTGTGGTGCAAGTCAGGCAAAAGGTAGAGGCAAACTGAATTCTTATTTGATCGTGGCAGAACAATCAGGCAAAGAATTGGGTGATTTGTTTTGGATTTCTCAGGCAGAAATGTACTCACACTTAGCCACGGGGATATCTTTTGTGTTCAAGGCTGTTGAGTTTTTTCTTACTCAGTTGAGAAAAGCTTTCTGCTGTCCAGTATTACCATTCTTGAAAAGGATGCTGGCAGGAGGATCTTGTGCGGATAACTGAATACCCTCCTGTATATTAGTTAGTTTGAAAACAGTGGAACAAATATTTACCTATTCTTTAAAGGACATAGATCTCTCTAACAACCAGTTGCACAAAATAAGAAATGGAAGCTTTTGGTATAAGTAGAGCACTCAGAAATCTTTTTGTTTACTTGGATGCTCCTGCTCTTGGTGATCTCTCGATGCCAATGTTTATTCTTCAGAGATCCTGCTTTGCACTTGATGCTTCTTAAATAACCTTGATGCTTTTGTGTTTGGTTGGGTTTAGACTGTGCACAAGAAGACTTTTTACTACTTGGAGCAGCTGATTTTGAAGCACAGGCTCCATCAAAACACACTAAGGATCAAAGAAATCCACGGTGAGTGGGTCTGGAGGCAGAATAACCTGGATTTGTGATGGATGTTCTCATGTGTGTGTGCTGGGAGCTGTGTAGGGAAGAGCTTATGAATTATATTTGATAAAATATAATAGAAATAGATTTTTTTTTCTTTTCAGATGGCCTGGATTTTTATTACTCTTCCAAGCAACACGCCCAGAAGATGGTGGACTTCCTTCAGTCAACGGTGCCATCCAGGTACAGCACTCCTGTTCATTGCCTTGAGTGCTCACAACTCTGGGGAGCTTTCTTAAATCCTTCCTTTTAAAATAATTTTGTGAGTGCAAGTGTAAGGGACCTGTATTTTAATCAAAACAGACAAAAATCCTTTCTACAAAAATCCCATGTTTTCCACTTAGCCACGGTAAAATTTACCTCCGTTTCCTTAATGTTTCATTTGTGGTACAGACACTTTGTTCCGAGGATCTGATGTCCCTCTTGTTTGCTGAAAACTCTGTTTTCATTCACAGATCCAAAGCGTCCCAACGTCTGATCTCCCACGACATTCACAGCAATGTCTACAACTACAAGAGCACTTTCTCTGTGGAGATCGTTCCCATATGCAAGGTAGCTTCCTTCTGCTCCAGCTTCGGGGTGTTTTGTTCCCGAAAGAAAAGAGGGGGAATGGGAAGAGTTGGGGTTTGGAGATGGAGGCCACATGTGGGGTTTGGGGAGGTGTCACCGTAGGACACGAAATGGATTGACTCCATGGAGCTGTCAGCAGAGAATTCAGGCTTTATTTACAATCCCAGCAGTTTCTTTTAGAACACGCTGTGTAAAAAGGTCTGTTATTGCTCCATGGCGCTGACACTGCTCTCCATTGGGTCAGGAATAGGAAACAACCCCTGGGACAGTTGTTCTGGCAAAGGGAACACTGTTTGCTGAGCCTGTGCTGAGAAACGCAGAGAGATGGTTTGGAAAGAGAAACTGTTGGCAGCTTTCCCTTGGGAAAGGAGCTGGCAATGGTCAGTGAGCTGAAATTCAGGCTCAGAAATGCCGAGCCCACAGGGTGGTGGGGAGGGATCCACGTGGGGAATGCAGAAGTTACTGGGGTGTTGGCTGGGAAAAGGAAAATACGATGAAAATACAATGTTTGAAATTTTATTTCAGAAGTTTTGGTTAAAAATGGGGGAAGTGGGGATGTCAATTGTTTGTGTTGGTTTGCAGGACAACGTTGTATGTCTGTCACCCAAGCTGGCCCAGAGCCTGGGGAACATGAGCCAGATCTGTGTGTGCATCCGAGTGACCAGCGCCATCCACCTCATCGACCCCCGAACTCTGCAGAGTAAGTCTGGGGCTTTCCTCTGCCCCTGCTCGTGGGCTTGACTTTTTCTGAGCCTGAATTTCAGCTCGCTGACCATTGCCGGCTCCTTTCCCAAGGGAAAGCTGCCAACAGTTTCTCTTTCCAAACCATCTCTCTGCGTTTCTCAGCACAGGCTCAGCAAACAGTGTTCCCTTTGCCAGAACAACTGTCCCAGGGGTTGTTTCCTATTCCTGAACCAATGGAGAGCAGTGTCAGTGCCATGGAGCAATAACAGACCTTTTTACACAGTGTGTTCTAAAAGAAACTGCTGGGATTGTAAATAAAGCCTGAATTCTCTGCTGACAACTATATGGGGTCAATCTATTTCATGTCCTACTGTGACACCTGCTGGCACAATTATTGTTGGTTTGTTTCCGCAAAACCTTGGAGTTTTGGACCTTAATGTTGTTAAATCTATCTGTACAGTAGAAATTTCATAGCGAGCTAAGAGTTCTCCAGGCTTGATTCCCATAGGATCCTGGGCAGGACGTGCAGGCTCAGTTTGAGATCCTGGATGTTCTGAGCATTTACCTGTGTCAGGTTTATTCCTCTGTAATTAGATGGCATCTGGATTAAATTTTTAGCCACTTCAGTACCAGAAATTTTGTGCTTTGCTTGGTGTGTGCTGATGAGCTTGAGCAGCAGAATCCCTCTAAAAGGATGGATCCAAGGAATAATTCCTTTGAGTAAAGTCTGTCACAGATCAGCTTGATGCCTTCAGTTTGAGCTTTCCTGTGTTTCAGGTTCTGTGCACCCAGGGGTGCCGCTCTGAGCTCACACTCGGTGTCACTCAGCTCTGCACACAGCAGGGACACAAAACAAATCCTGCTCCTGCTGCATACCAAGGACAACTTTCAGTCCAAAAGCACAACCAAGGCTGGGCTGGAGGGAGGAACAAGAAGGATGGGACCTCACAGCCTGCAGCTGGAATTGGGCAATTAAACCCCAAAATGCAAATGGACCAAAACTTAAAAAAGTGTGAGACCTCATGACTGTTTGTCCATTTTGTGTCCATTTTGGGTCCACCTTGGGTGCAGCCCTGGCCAGGCCCTGTCCTGCCCAAGGTGCACCCTAAAGGCCTTTCAATAATTCCCTACTTTATTCTCCAGCTCTGTCCAGTCTCTGTTCCAGCTCAGCCTCCCAATTCACCAAGCTGCTCCTGCAGCACTGTGGGTCACATCCTAAACAATTGTGCTGCAGTGCTGAACAAAACGTGTCTGGCAGTTGCCTTCGTTTTGGTTCCTGGTTCCTTTTTCACCAGAAATTCTCTCCCTGATCATTTTGCAGTTGCTGAAATCGATGGGAACACCTACTGGCGTCACCCCTTCAACAGCCTGTTCCACCCCAAGCAGCTGGAGGAGTTCATCATCATGGATATCAACAGGGTCCATGAGAGGAAAAAAGGTGCTGGGGCAGGGGCTCAATCAAACAAGGTGAGAATTTTTTGTTTAATTCGTGTTTTGGGCCTTCTGCTCAGCTGAATTCATGGTCTGGATCTGCCTGGCACAGTCAGACTGGGCCGTGCTGGATCTTGCCACTGGCAGGAGCTTTTTTTTGGGACCATTTGGATTGGAAGTGGCACAGGCACGATGAGAATTCCACTTCCAGGAGTTCTTCTTGAAGAGTTTAAACTCTGCTCCTTACTGGGTATTGAAATATTCACTTCACTATGAAATTCGCTCTTAATGACTGAATTGCTTTTGTTGAAGCATTTCTTTTAAATTAGAATTCATGGATCTTCTAGGTTAAAAGCTAAAATAAGTGTATATTTATAGAAACAGCCTTTGGGAATTCCTGGGAGTTGCCATGTCCATTTCCTTACTTCTATTTAATAAGAAATGAGGAGCAGCAAGGGATACATTGGAGATTTGATGCAGGAGCACAAGTTTAACGACAAGGGGAGTGCAGATGTTGGGGTTAAGCTGGGTTTGGTTAAGAAATGTTTTATTTTCCATTCCCGAAGCACGTTCTGGCTGAAGCCTGGGTGAGGAAAACCTCGGAGCTGGACACGGATCACCAGTATTTCTGCTGCACTCACCTGGGGCACATCCTGAATCCTGGAGACCTGGTCCTGGGGTCTGTTCTTCTTTTCTGAAACTTTTATGAAATGATTCTTTAATGACTGTATGCCTCTGTTAACGAGGAAGGGTTGAACTGTTCTGATTTCAAAACGAAAGCAGCAAAAGGGGTGCAATCATCCTGGTCCTAATCCAGGAAATCTCTTTTCTAGAAGGAGTTTTAAAGTAAAAATTGTTAGAAATAAGAGAGCCGATTCCCTTCAGAGTGGGAATCACAATTCAGCCACAGATAGATGGGAAGGATTTTCAAAACTCCAGTTAATTATTTATTTGCTAATGAATATCACAGAGTGAAAACAAATGTGAACTTTTTGTAAGATCAGGCAAATTAGATGGTGCTTAAAAAGATTTAAACATGAATGTTGTGAGCCCAGCAGAACCTCAGTGGATGTTGCAGTTTGCATTTGGGAACAGCAGCTGCTCAGACTTAGGAAAGCTGCACATTAACGTGGATTTTAATTTGTTTGCCTTCGTCTGGAAACATTTCTGTTCCTGAGGAGCTGCACCTTGCACTGTGCTGCCCTTTACACAAACAGGATATATTCAGGTCAGGGTTTTGTGTGAAGGATAAAAATAAAGCAGAATAAACCCCCCTGTTTCTATTTCAGCTTCGACTTGGCCAACTGCAACTTAAATGATGAATTTGCCAACAAGATGAACCCGCAGCACATTCCTGACGTGGTAAGAAAATCCCTCTGTCTGTACAAAGTTCTCTCCATTACCCAGGGCTGGGAGGGAGTGGGATTTCATAATGAGCAGTGCCTGAAGGAAGAGAGGATATTAACAGTGAAATTTGAAGGATTATTTCCTTAAATATTTGAGTGAAGGTTGAAGTATGCATTTATTAGTGGGGTTTTTTTTCCGATTATCTTTTTTCTCCAGTGATCAATTATCTATTTCTTTTTCTAATTATCAAACCAATTACCATGGTTAAATATTAAGTGTTGGTTTTATTCCTCTTACCAATCACTGCAAACTGTTCTGTAGCTCCAGCATGTGCCTGTCTCTTCAGGACCATTTTCCGAGCGTTTGGGAACATTGGGACCGACAGATTCCCTGTAAAAAATTCCATCCAAGCCTGCTGAGTGCCACTCCAGCTGGTTCTGGGTGGGTTTGGGTGCTGCCCTGGGATTTGGGGAGGTGCAGGAAGGGGCTGCTTTTCCCTGCAGGTGCTGATCAAGAAGAGCTACGACCGCTCCAAGCGGCAGCGCCGCAGGAACTGGAAGCTGAAGGAGCTGGAAAGGGACAGGGAAGCCACGGACACAGATGATGAAAGGTTCGGTACCTGCTCTCCTTGTTCAGTGACAAAGCTGCTCCAGCAGCAGCAGCTTCTAAACAACCCCCAGCTGGGTGGGAAAAAAGGAGGAAATCAGAGATAAATGAGTTGGGGTTTAGTAGGTGAGGATGAAACAGCAGCGAGAGCGAGCTGGGAATGTGGGAACGCTCTCGGGTCCGATGGGGTTTTGTTCCTGTGGTTTTACTTTGTTGCATGGATTTCCATAAATCCAAAGGAAAAGCGAGTGAATACATCCCACATCTTTTCCAGACAATACCAGGACTTCCTGGAAGATCTGGAAGAGGATGAGACCATCAGGAAGAACATCAACATTTACAGAAGTAAGGCCTTTTTAACGCCTTCATTGGGTGTGATTAATCATGTTTAAATCGTGTTTGACGCAAAATAATGTTCCTGAAATCCTCTATTTGCATTCTCCAAACTATTCATGCCTGGAGAAATGCTGTCAATGTTCCACAGATGTGTTTCACTTGATGGGTTTTCTTTCCTTACCTTTAACGTGAAAAAGAACTTTCCTCCTGCACCCAAAATCTCTGCTGGATGAAGGGTTTGATACAGAATTCATTTTTTTTTCCACGAGGGACTGTTGAGTCTTTAGGAGGAATTTTTTTGTTTGTTGGTTTTGTGGCTTGTTGGTGGTTGTGGCGTTGTTGGTTTGATTTTTCTCCCCATTTCCCCTTGGGGTTGCCCTGGTGTTTTGGGGTTTGCTTTCTTTGCTTAGCGGTTTTTTGGGGGGGCTTTCTGTGTGTTTTTAGATGCAGATATTCCTGTGGAGAGTGACACAGATGATGATGGAGCTCCACGGATCAGCCTGGCTGAAATGCTGGAGGATCTGCACATTTCCCAGGACGCCACCGGAGGGGAGGGAGCAGAAATGCTGACAGAGTAATGCAATAAATACATGCAATAAATATTCCCTTGGGGAGGAAAAACTCCCTAGACCATAATTAACCATCACAAGGCCAGGAGAAGTGACAAAACTCCCACTTGCACCCCAAAATAATGGCCTGGAGTTCATATTTTAGGGATGATACCCCAGAGAATCCGCAATTCAAGTTCAATTTCTGCTGGAAGCGTTGCAAGATAAATTCCACAAGTTTCTCCCACCCCTGGGGGATCTTTCCATGCAATTTTTGCAGCGGAGAAAATGAGGAAGGATGTCCAGAGGGAAAGATTTTATTCCAGTTTCTGGATTTTAGGTAGAGTCCCTACCTACTGTTACAGCTTTAATTTCTCACATGGGGAAAGTTTTCCCCATTTTTTGGCACAATGCTTTGAAGCCTTTTATGATACTGGTAGATTATTCCATATATCCATATTTTGGGGAAGCTCAAGACTGTAATTTCTGTTCCCTTACACCAAGAAAACGTCCCTGGAAAGCCCTTGATCAGAAAGATTGGAAAATCCTGTGGAGTGTGATAAATATTAAACTACATCCCATGTCTGGATCAGTGGATTAAAAAGCAACATGCCCAGCAATTAATTAATAAATCAGCTATAAAGGATTGAAAACCTCTAGAGGTATTTTTATTCATTTTTTTTAGCTCTTTTTAAAAATCCAGCTGCACTCTGCAAAGCCAAGGAGGGCAGAAAAATAAACTCCCTGAATAATGAACTCCCTGAATAATGAACTCCCTGTTGGTGGCAGGAGATGGAGGTGTAATAAAATCTGGGGTTCAACTCTGCTGTTTCCATCAATCCTTTTCCTCCTCTCTCTTTTCCTTCCTGGACTCTCCCAGGAACATTGGATATTTGCTGTTGTCTCATCCTGTTTATCCCTGGAGATTTCCCTCTTCCTTTCCCCCCTTCCTTGCTCTGCTGCCAGCCTGGAAAAGCTTTCCTGGATCTTTCAGCAGGAGTTTTGCCTGCAAAAATCTGCCGCTGCTGAAGCCATGAAGCCAAGGATTGGATCTGTGGGGTTTTTTTGGCTGGGGCAGCTCCCCAGAACCAAAGCTGGGTCTCTTTGTAGCTTCTCAAGTTTCCAGTGCCCCTTTGGGAGCTCACAGAGGTTTAGGAAGTGTCCAGCAATTTAAATATTTGCCAATATTTTCACTGCCACTGGAGCTTACAAAGGTTTTAATTCTCTTGGATGGAAGCTGCCACTTGCCCTGCAGCTCTTCCTGAAAAATCTCTTGAGTTAAGCCACAAAAAGCTCCTTTTATACAACAGAAGTTGTTCAGGGTTTCAAGTCAGAGCTGCTCAACGATGCATTTCCTCCCAGATGTTGATGAATTTGGAGCTGGAAGTCGTGGGAGAAGCTGTGCAGAACTTTGGAATTAAATTTTGCTCAGCAAAAATGGTGGGGGAAAAAAAAAAGTGTTGTCCAAATCATATTTTACAGCACAAAAGCTGGACAACTGAGGGGAAAAAATGAACAGAAAAAGGGGATTGGGGTGTGCAAATGCTCATTTTTGATTTTTTTTTTCCTAGATAAAAGCCTTGTGTGTCAATGATGAAAAGCTTAAGGTGATGATTTCACCTTTAACTGCTTTACAATTCAGTTAATATGGCCTGATGTCACTCCAGGGGACCCAAATATGGGTCAGGTGGAAATTGCTGAGGTGAAATATTTCTGGGAAAACACTTTTAACCTCCGGCCAGGTGCCTGAGCTTGGCTGCACTCCAGGGAGCTCCCAAGCTGAGGACTCGAGACCCTGCTCAATTAACAAAATTATTTCAGTCTCTTACTCTTGCACGTAGCTTTAAGTAAGGAATTCCAGAGGAATATTGTGTCAGGAAGATTTCCTTTAAAAGTTAGGCAAGGGTACAGATTCCCTCTGTTGGATTCTGAGGATTTTTTGGAATGATTTCACTGAATGCCACTGGGAAGAGTCAGAGATGGATCCAGCCCCATCCCTTCCCCATTCTCCTGCAGGAGAATATCCATAATAATCCATGGAAAAATCAGGGTGTGCCTGTGCTGAGCACCAAAGTCCACCTGATGTCACTGTTCCTGCATGGCCCCAAGAGCTCTTCCCTGCTCCAAGGAAAAGGTGGCTGAAAACTCAGGAAAAACTTGTGCCCATGCAGTTCTTCATTTGTAAATTCAAAATAACACCAAGCTAAAGAGAAATAAGACAAAAACTGCTTTGAGCTTGGTGGTGAAGGATTTAATGTCAGCAAACTGCTCCTTCTGCAGATTTATCTCAACTCAGGGCCATTTGTTTCAGCTGCACCTCCCAGAGCAGGTAAAAGGAGTGGTGGGAATTGGAAATCCGGAATTGGAAATCCAGAGGGGTTTGGGAATGTTTCCTGTAGCTCATTGCAGGACATAAAGGTGGAACAAAGACTCCTGGTGCTGTCAGAATCTCTATTTCCTCCTGAATGCAAGGTGGGAACCGGGTAAAGCCGAGTCAGAAATAGGAAATGAATTTTAAAACTCGTCAGGGTTTCAGTTCCACGACAAAACCAAAGCCTGATGGCAAAGCACAAAACTGAAGGGATTTTGTGCAATTCAAGTACTCAGCTTCCTAAAACAAAACCCCTTTGGATGACACAAATCCCCAGCAAGGACTGAAAAGCCTCGAAAGCCAATTTTAAACTCCTGTGAGCTGGAAGGAAACCCCTGAAGCTGTGAAATATTCGGTGCTGTTTGCACACCCTGCTGAGACACTGTGCTCTAAGGATGGTGATTCATACCCGGATCCCTGGAAAAAACACCTGGAAAAATACGCAGGTAAATCCTATTTCATACAACATCTCTGCTGTGTTCTGGAAATGTCAGCAGTGGAGGAGGGAGCAGCTCCCTGGCTCAGGGAGGCTGGAACTCAACTGTTGCATGAAGCAGTTTCAGCTGAGCAGGGAAGGGAAGCAGAAACTTCCAGCCAGGCGGGACGGAGGGATTTCAGGTCAGGCCTGGAGAAGCAAACAGCTCTGCTGGAAACTCCCCCCTGCTCTGCCCCAATCCCTGCCGGATGGAAATGTCCTGTGGGATGCAGAGGTGCTGACGGGTTCGTTTTACCAGCAGGATTTTCAGGTCGGGTCATGAGCAGCCAAGATAAGAGCTGCAATTACACGTGGCTGTAAATAAAGCCAAGTGCAGCTGCTGCAGTGCAAAACAGTGACGGGAAAAACCAGGAGTAAGAAATTTCCTTCAGCTTTAAAAACTAAAGCGATCGGCAGCAGAGGGGGTAAAATTCCACGTGAGCAGAATTATCTTTAGTGCCTTTAGGAAGTGTAAACTCTTTGGATCAGTGGAACGCAGATTAAAGTTTAATGGGAGGCAAGGAGTGAAAATCCTACAATAAAAATCCCTCCGAGTGAGGATGCTGGGGATGCACCGGCGTGTTCTGGCTGGAGACATCAAAGGCCTCCTGGCCAGCAGCACCAGCAGCTCGATCTTAGCAGCTGGCTCCTGGTTTCTTCTTTAGTTTCCACTCCCGCTTCACCAGCCTGCGTTAAGTTGTGCAATTTAAAGGTTTCCTTTTCACAAGGCAGGGATCTGAATGGTGCTGAAGGTTATCCTTACGTTCCTTTCGAAGTGCCCCAGGGCAGAAACTCGCCCAGACAGACGGAGCTGACCCTCAGAGAAGGTGTGCGGGGAATATTGCATTCCCCACTCCTCTTGAAACACTCCTGCTTCAACCCTGCCTGAATTCATTCATTCGGCTTTGGGACTTTTACCATCAGCTGTGAACACCTGAATGTTGTGGCCGCTCAGAGCAGCCTGTGGAGCCGGTTGGAAAAATCTGGAGAAATGTGAAAAATCCCACCCTGGGCATCCCTGGGAGTGGTGTCCAAACTCTCCTGGAGCTCCGGCAGCCTCGGGGCCGTGCCCATTCCCTGGGGGGCCTGGGGGAAGAACCTTTCCCTGATCCCCACCCTAAAGCTCCCGGGCACAGCTCCAGCTGCGCCTGATCCTGATCCCAATCCCATTCCTGGCTGAGCCTGGCCTGATAAATCTGGAGT
>WBMY01014394.1:39656-55683 GCA_013397315.1 Donacobius atricapilla
TTTATATATTTTATATATTTTATATTTATATATCATTGTAGATTTTTAATATATATTATCATGTAAAATAATAATAATAAACACTGATCTCTTTTAAAGAAGAAGTAGATCAATGCTAATAGTTACTGAGTGCTGCATTATGTCCTCAGCAGGACACAGGACTGGAGAGGAAAAGGGACAACAGGACTATTTCAGTCAGTGACACTTTCTGTCCTTTGGCAGGTAAGAGGAAACAGCCCAAAATCTCAGAGTTCCCACTTTTTAATTGGGAAGTAAAGGACTCCCGGCGGTGTCAAAATTAGTGGAAATAAATGTATACCTCAGAAATTAAATACAATTAACTCCATAGATCCAGATGGAGTGGGGTTTTATCCTACAAAAGCCACTTCCCAGAGATTTTAGAGCCATTTTGCTTCCAGATCTTCCCCACCTCTTCTCCTCCCGCCAGCTGAGCCCAACAGATGCTTCTGTAGCTCGAAATATTAATCATTTCTTGTAGCAACATCCTCATTAACCCTCCCATTTCTGCCCATTTCAGCCCGTTGGTCCGAAATCAGGTGACACCCGAGCCTCTTCCCATCAAATGCATCGCTTTGAGGAAAGATTTCCCCTGTGAAAAATGGGAAAATCCTGTAAAAAACCAAAACTCACCCGTCCATGCGCCCCAGGCCGGCCGGGCCGGGGATGCTCCGGAGCTGGGCAGGGAGCAGCTCCCGTGTGGATGGAGAGGCAGAGCCCAGGAGCTTTGATGCTCAATTACAGAGCGTGTCCTGCGCTCCCCGCCCTCCTCCTGCCTCGCTGAAATCTCCCGTGGCCACAGGACTCTGATTTATGCAATAATTTCTGCTCCGTCTGGCACCGCGCTCGGGGCACCGGCACCTGGAGCTTGGAGCTGAGCCCGAGCTCGAGGACGCTGCGGGGAGGGAACAGCACCGGGCAAAAAAAAAAAAAAAAAATTAAAATTGATGCCTTCCCTAATTTCAAACCCCCCCAAACACCTCTGCCCCTGTGGGGCTCGGAGCTCCTGCAAGGGGCAATTTCATGTCTACACTGAATTATGAGTGAAGCAGCCACAAAAATGCGGCACAGGAAAGTCTGCAGTGAAGCCGCCACCTTCTTTTGCAACCTCCGATTAGAATCATTTTCCAAACAGCTCCCAATCTCTGCATCTCCCACATCTCATCCAGGAAGCCCAAGGCGGAGGGAATTTGGGGACGAGGTTTGTGTCAGGAAAAAAAAGAGGGCGAGTTTTCCTCAGAAAAGCTGCAAAATAACAGCAGGCCACAAGCGCTGGAGGCTTTTTAAAGGTCTAATTGGGCAAGTAAATGAGGAAATTCAAATATTATGAATCTGGATAATAGATGGTGTTCTGAACTATCTGCCTGCAGCCAAATCATTTCCAAATATGAATCAGCTTCGCGTGGGGATAATGAGGCAGCAATGTCTGAGCCTCACCTTTCCTCCCTTCCTCGCCCAGCACAGCCGGAGCTCACCTGCCAGCAAACCCTTGCTTCTCCCCCTCTGTTTTCCAGCCAAATCAAGTTTTCTCTTGAAGAAGCGCCCATTTTCCTGCGAAAATCCAGAACTGGTGAAGGACTGCCCCAGCAGCAGCGGTCAAAATGCTCCATTTTCATCCTTGCGGCCAAACGCTCCGCGTCCAACCTTTGTCCCTCCGGAGTTCCTGCTTCCAGGCAGACTTCCTCAGCCGTGCAGCCTGGAGGGCCGGGGTGGGACGAGGTGGTTTGGGGTGAAAATCGGGCGTTTGATCCCCACACTGGGACAACACCCCTGTTCCAGGTTCCTCAGCTTCCCTGCCAGGCGAGGCGTCCCCTTGGGAATCCCTCAGCACCAAAGCCAGGGCAGCCGGAGGCAGGGCTGGCACCTCCACGCTCCCTCAATCCTCTCCGAAACCATCCCCAGAAAAGCCAGGAAAACTCAGGAGATTCCTGCACCGCTCCCAAGCACGAAACCACACCGGGATGTCTCCGTTTTCTCAGCAATTCTCCACTTTCAGTAACAAATTCCCTGAGCTGAGACGATGCAAGCGAGACTTGTGTGGGTTTGTGTTTCGCTCCAGCAGCATTCCCAAAGTTTTACCTGATCCATTGGGAAAGAGCTGCAGGTGGGATGAGCGGGATCCATTCCCAAGCAGGGCTTGGATGGAGGAGTGGAAAACCCCCAGGCGTCCCCTGCTGCTGCTTCCCGAGCTGCTCCTGCTGCTTTTTCCAGCTGGAATCCCACGGGCAGATAGGGACTCATTAATAACTTTCATGCTGCGTAATGAGGCGAGGACAGCTTCACTCAGAATCCAGGATTTGCCTGAAACCCCTGCCTTTTAAAGGATTTTATCTTGCGTGCTCTAAGAGACTTTGTTTTGCACGCAGAGGAAAAGAAATAACCTAAAAAATATTCCAAAATTCTACAAAGCAGCAAAAAAATCCCAGACAAAACCGTGTTCTACCTTTGATGGGTGACTGGAAATACACTAAAAAAGCAATTTTTTTTGCAAAGGTCTTACCCTAAAGAGCAGGAATGCGACTCTCCCAGTAGCACTTTGTCCCTCATTTTAGATCTCTTGATCATGCTCCCCACACAACTGGATTTCAAAATCTCTTTTTATTGCTTCTCCTTGTGCTTTCCTGCCAAACAAATTCAAACCCAACAGCATAAAAGTGACACCGGGGCACAGCAATTGTTCTTAGCGAGGGAAAATTAACAAAACAAAGCAGAAATATTTGAATTACAAAGGAAATCACCAACCTCTCCTCTTCAGTATCAAGTTAATATGGAGAATTTGGGGTTTATACAGAATTTAACAGATTAGCTCCACGTGTAGAAATAATGAGGTTTTTCCCTATTATTTCATGCCTTATACTGGGATCTTCTGATGTCTAATAAGAGGCAGAGTGGCTGTGTTTTGTGGGGTTTCTCTGCTGCCCAGTAAGGATTATGTAATGAAGCTGCTTTTCTCCTCCTAATGATCTCTTCAGACAAAATTTGTATCTTTGAGATCAGAATTTCTTTTCCCGACTTCCCTGAAATTGGTCAAGGGGCTGAAAAGTGTGGGATGCGAAGAGAGAGAGGGATAATGAAAGAAAATCCACTTTGTTTCCATAGAAAACCAAGCTAAAAGTGCCTGAAATATCCCTGCTTAACACCGGTATGCTGCAAGAAGTCAAAATTAAAATTAAAATTCAATCCTTCCCTGTTCCTGGTCCTGCTGAGGACTGGAAGGGCAAGGAGCCCACAGAACATCCCCTCCTGTCCTGGGAAAGGGGGAAAACGGCCCAATTCTTGGGAAGGTTCTGTTGAAGGGGTTTGAAACACCGGGCTCCAACCCCGCAGGTTTGGCCGGAGGGATTCCCGCTGGGATGGGGCTGCAGGACACCCCACAGCAGCTGGAGAAGGAATTCATGGGGCTGGAGAAGGAATTTCTCTGGGCTCCTCTGCTGGGGCTGACTGGCTGCTGTTTGGGATGCAAATCCCCGAGGTTAATTAGGGCATCGCTGCCTGCCAGAGTCACCCCATTCCCCAGGGCTCCCACAGCTGCCAGACCAGTCCAGGAGCTTCCCCAGCCCTGCACCAAGGCAGGGCATTACCCCAGAGGAAAGTTAATGGAGCTGGGATGTGCAAAAGCACCAGGAATGTGCATGGAATATGCAAGGAATTGGCCCCGAGGATGGGACAGGGCCCATTTCAGCTCCAGGGAAGGTGAGGCTGTCACTGCAAGTGTCCCAAATGAGTGTCCCATAAAAGCTGTGAAACCCAGAGCTCCCCGTGCCTGGGGCAGAATTCCAGCTCCTTTCCTGAGCTCAGGATTTGGGAATAGAGGGGCTCAGGGGAGTTGTGTGTTCTGCGGGCTCGGCATTTCTGAGCCTGAATTTCAGCTCGCTGCCCATTGCCGGCTCCTTTCCCAAGGGAAAGCTGCCAACAGTTTCTCTTTCCAAAACATCTCTCTGCGTGTCTCAGCACAGGCTCAGCAAACAGTGTTCCCTTTGCCAGAACACCTGTCCCAGGGGTTGTTTCCTATTCCTGACCCAATGCAGAGCAGTGTCAGTGCCATGGAGCAATAACAGACCTTTTTACACAGCGTGTTCTAAAAGGAACTGCTGGGATTGTAAATAAAGCTTCTTTCTCTGCTGACAGCTCCGTGGAGTCAATCTATCCGTGTCCTGCCGTGCCACGTTCCTGCGATGCCGTTTGGGTTTTGCCTTTTTCCCGACGTTGCCTCCACTCTTCACACCCATTTGGAGCTCTGTATCCTGCTGTACTAGTGGCTCGCTTTGCCAGGAATTTTCCACAGCCTTTCCCTAGGCAGAAAGCAGGCTAAAAGCTCTCAGAAATATCAGGCTCACAGCCGCAGCTCCTGCTGGAACCACGGGGAAGGGTGGCCTGGAACGTGCCGAGGAACATTCCAGCAGGGAATCATCCAAAGGAGGATCGGGGTGTGCTCCGTTCCCTCTCCCAGCTGCGTCAACAACCACGGGGCAAGAGCTGAGAATCCACCTGGGCCGTGCAGAAGATGCCTCTGGAAGATAAATCGGCGTAGGGCGAGCTCCACGGGGCTGGGAGTCGCGAGGAAAGGCAAAACAGAGGTTTCTGTTCCGCAGATTTATTTTCCATGGCATCAAGCACTCCCACGGGGGAGTTATTTCTCTCCACACACCTACAAAGTGGGGTCCTTGTTAAGTATGGTGCAGTTCTTTGGTAAATTAATTAATAAAATGAAAATCTGGGCTTTTTGGGAGAATATTCGGGAGGAGAGGATGAGCTCAGTGGTTTTTTAGCCTCCCTGCCGAGGGCCAAAGTGGCCACATCAGGCTGCCTGTATTTATCTCAAACTTGCTTCGAGAGAGTATTTATCACTGCCATCAGAGTGAAACTACTCCTGAGTTTATTTAAACTAAATTATCTCCTATCTCCACGCTTTGGAAATTCTGTTTCGAGCCCTGGTGCTTCATGACTCTGAGGAAAAAGAAAATTCCACAGAGCTCTCGAAGGAGGATGGGGTGTAGATGATGGATAAAAACGGGAACCTTGCCAGAAGTTTCTCTTCCACTGAGGAATCAGCCCATGGGGGAGGCTGAAATACGCAGAAATACATCTTTGCCTAAACTATTTTATATTTTTTTGTTCTCCAGGCCCCACAAATTTGGAGCCTTCAGCTTTTTTCAGTCAGCTCTGGCCATACTTGGTGGCAAAAAAAAAGAAAAGTTGATCCACCTTCTATTTCATTTCTGGGTGACAAAACTGATTAATTGAGAATGAGATTTTGAGGCAGATTTTTCCTAATCTTGATGTATTTTCTTGTAGAAAGCAAATCTTCTGCATTTCTGCCCTGCCAACATAATCAGTTCTGCTGCTGCTTTATTCATATTATTTTGACAGAGGTTCAGACCTTTCCCTGGATATGAATCCTCTTTATTTAGATTTTTTTTTTTTTTTAACACGTGTCCTAGTTTTTCTGGGACTGTGGTCCAGAGAAAGGAACAGGAATTTCTTTCTCTTTCCTGTAAACAACAGGAATTTCTTTCCAGTGTAAAAGGAGGTATTTCTTCTGTGGGGAAATTTTCCCTGGGCAGTTATTTATTCCCATAAAATACTGCTTTGTGTGAAGTTTCCCAGGTTTTATTGCTGTCTTCTGGAAGCTCTTCCACACTCTGTAAAACAGAGGTTTCTGTTCTGCAGATTTATTTTCCATGGCATCAAGCACTCCCGGGGGGAGTGATTTCTCTCCACACACCTAAAAAAGCGGAATCCTTCTTAAATATGGTGCAGTTATTTGGCAAATTAATTAATAAATTTAATTAAAATTTAAATTTTAAAATTAAAATTTTAAAATTAATAAACGAGTTCTGTAGTTTTAATCTCTGTTCTGCCTCAGCCCCCTCAGAGCTGCCACAAGGCCTCATTTTTAACATTTCTCTTTTCTTTCTTTCTTTCTCCCCCTTTATATCTTCCTCTTATTACGAGCCATTTGTCACAGTGGAATTTTCAGAATTTTAGTGTAGATGTAAAAATATCTTCTTTTGTGCATATCCATCTTTATGATTAATAACAGCCTGGCCTAAAAAGAGCGATTCCTTTCAGAATTATAAAAGGCTTTCATCCCATCTCCTCATCCGATCTCAAACGAGGACATTGTTACTCCTGGAAAAAAAAAAATAAAATAAAAATGAGGTGTTGCCACTCCTCTATATCTAAATCTGAGCTCCCAGACTCATTAAATCACCCGGGAGAAATGGAGATTTCCTGGAAAACGCAGCCCTGGTGATCAAGTGATGGAGAACTTCAGCTCAGGGCTAAACCCCACCTCAGGACTGAGATCTGCAGGCGCCAGGTTTTATTTATTTCTTTTATTTCCTGCCAACCTCTCCAGCGGAACTCCCCCAGGGAAAGCTTTCCCAGCAGGAATTCACACCTAGAGTGGAGATTTTGGGTCCTCAGAGATTTATGAGCCAGGATCAATTCCATTTTTAATTCTTCCCTCACAAGCACACAACCTCGGTCAAAATAATATGAATAAAGCAGCAGCTTTTATGGCCTTGCCACCCATGGCAGCCCCATAAAAACGAGCTCGGCCACCCCGCAGGGACGGATTTTTCCAGGACTTTACAGAGTCGCTGTTAAAGCCCATTTCTTGTCCCATAAATTTCTGTATCAGACATTCCTCCCTGGCTTGTTTTCCTGCCAGAATGACCTACTGGATCTTATCTTCGAGATGAATTCAGCCCTTCCAGCCACGTTTTTCTCGCTGCAGGTGTAACCCTGGAGGACCTCTGTGAAATATCATTTGATGGGGAGAGAAAACGAAGCCCATTTTAACAAAAAAAAAAGGGCAAAATTATCCAAAATTATCCAGTTTGTCTCACTGCTACTTAGATGTGGGAATCCTCCTCTGCCTGTCTTCATAGGCAGAGTCCAACTTAAAATTAAGGCTATTAATCAAAATAATCTTAATTTGCTGGAGAAAGGGAGAGCTCTGAGTACACAAAACTGTCCTTCAAGCCAAAATGCTGCCACAGATTCATGTATTAGGCCAAGATTTAGATGTGATTAAATGACCCTGGTGTTCTTGCAAATGATTTTTATTTCAAAGATGGCCAAGAAACAGTTTTCCACCAAAAGAAGCCAAAACCAAACCAAAAAAAGGTGTTATCATTTTCAAATGTCTCAGCAAAAAATTCGGTTTCTATGAAAACTCCAAAACCAATGTAAGTGATTCCTGAAGCAGATATTTATAGCAACTTCGAATCTTCAACTCCCTCTTAAAATAGTCCTAAAGATCTAAATTAAAGCACAACCCCAGGCCTATTTTAAAACTAAACCTTGAGGCTGTCAGGAGGCAGAGTGGGGTTAAGGAGTGATGTGGGAACACTGAGAAAGCAGAGCACTGCAGCCGCTGAAATTCCGGCGCTGAGGAAAAATCCGAGATATTTACACCTTCACACCACGTTCTTTTACAACTTTTTATGGAGTTAAACACACCAAAACACAGCTCAAGGGGGAAGTTACACTATTTATCCTTTAAACACACAGCTATTAATGTGATCAAATAATTGAGCAAATTACTGTCAAGACAAATTCCGTGAGGAGAGCTAGTGGTGAGCAGCGGTGCAGGAGTGTGGAAAGAATGACAAAACGGGATTTTCCCATTTTTTTTTTTAATTTAGGCCCCGGGCTGTACAAATCCCACTTCCAGCCAGCCCCACGGATCCCCACATTGCCAAGAATCCAGAACTGTGTGGAGGAGGACGCGGGCTGCAGGTCACTGGGGCAATTTCTGCGCTGAAATATTTCCAGAGCCGGGTCCCAGTTCAGACCTTCTCCAGTTCAGATTGCTCAGCAGAATTTGGCTATTTGGAGGAAGTCATTTGAAGCCCCAGCACTCCATTAAATGTCTCTTGGTACCAGAGAGGAATAAGTGAAACATAAGGAGCAGCTTGAGAAATGGCAACTTTTCCAAATCTGCATTATTTCCCCCCCCGGGTATAACTCAGCCAAAGTTTAAAATCTCTTTCCATTTCAAGTGAGGCTTTCTTGCTCCTTCAGAGAGGTTCTGTCTGACTGACTTTTTCTTTTATTGCCCCTCCTGCCTTGATATTTGTCCCTGTGAGACTTCTGAGCCATTTAAGGACCCATTTTATCGGGGCCAGAGGCCTTCCTTAGCTGCCATCAAATTCCCTGGGCAAGGACAACTTGAACTTCCTCACATCTTCCCGACTTTGGCCTCCAAACTGGCTGGGAGGGAGCTCCTCGTGGTGCCCCAGAGCTGAGGGTCACACGAGGAAACATCTCCTGCCCCTGCTGCAGCTCCGGCCCCTGCATTTCATCCTCTCCCTCCGCCCCTCATCACTGCAGGTGCTCTGAGAGCCAGAAACTTGGGAAAATAAGGGAAGAACACCCGAAGTTCTCACAAATAATATCTCATAACTACAGGAAGAACGGAATATTTGTCCCCACTGCTTATCCCAGCTGCTGGGAGGTGTTTGGGGGAGCAGGGATGGGATTTGAGCCAGGGCAGGGTCCCTCTGGTGCAAACCCCTCCTTGCTCCCAGCCCAGCCCGGAGCCGGGGCTGACACTCAGCAGAGAGCACAGGGAGCCTGGTGTGAAAAATGCACGTGATAGGATTGGCTTTTCGCAAATATTCAAATGAATACTATATGTGTTATGCTTGAAAGTAACGTTGTATTAATATTTTTTTAGCAATGTTGTATTAATCAGCGTAATTTTGGCTATAGTACAATATTAAACTAGAAGCTCTGTGATACTTTTTTTCTAACCAGCCCAAAGAGTGAATGATTCCTTGCACAGAGATAACAGCAGGAGTTACAATTTCCTTATCATGCAAAAACAAACACCGTGGCACCTTCTTCCTGACTTGGTGGAGCCACGAAAAAGTTGACAAAAACCAGATAAAAACTCAAGTTTGCGAGGAATTCACGCATCACATATGAACTGTATGGATATGCAACAGGCTCTTGCTTTTAAGGGCCATCCTTTGTCTTCAAGGGTGTTCCTGGCTGATTGGAATTTAGGACACCCAGACATCCCTAATCTTTTGTTTTTATTGTCTTTTTATTATCCTAACTCTGATTGTCCAAAATTTCTATTGTTTTATCTTTATTATTGTTTCTATAATTATTTTATTAAACTTCTCAATTTTTTTAACGAGTGAGTGGCGTTTTTCACACGGGCTCCTGCTTCCCGTGGCTTTTCAGCGAGCAACGGCCGCTTATGGCAGCCAGGAAAAGAGCAAATCCCCGCTCCTTATTTGTAGGGCGTTACTAATGGATTGGGAATGGGCTGCTGGGAGCCAGGGCAGGGATGAGGAGCTGCTGGTGTCAGCAGCTGATCAGGTTTGCTGCTTGTGTGCCCTCACTTCTCTTTTTAAGTGAACTCGTGGTGATTTTCACCCCACATCCCAGGATTGCTGGTTGCTCTGGAGAATCCCAGCTCTCCACAGTGACCAGGGTTGATAATAAGGCAAGAAATGATGAGACGTGGCATTAACAGTGGACTCACGGCGCAACGAGAAGCTTCCCCCCAGTATTTTTAAAGCTGTTTCATTTACTTGGCAGAGCTGCTCCCCTGACTTCCAATTTGAGAGGGAAGGTCAGCACAGAGCGACGTCTCTGGAGAAGTCACGAGCTATAAATAAATCCCTTCATCCATCAGATAAACAGCAGAGGGACCCGTGGAATTACATCCCAGCCCTTCCACGTGCCTGCTCCTCCTTTTTTTGCTCCTTTTCCAGCAGCTGAAGGCAGCTGCCAGTCATTCCCCTCCTTCCCAAGCAGCAATGGGGATGTGGCACATTTTGGGAGCTGGGAATGCCGAACGCACGGAGGCTGGCAGGGAGGAAAAGTGGATTTCGGATCCTCTCGCTCCCACCAGCTTTTCCCACAGGCACGTGCAGAGAGGAGCTGGAAGCAGCCGTAGGGAAGCCCACAGATGTTTGGAGCTCATTCCCACATCTGGTGGCAGCTCCCGGTGCCTCAGGAGACCGGGGAGCGACGCGGGAATTGGAAATTAAAACAAACCCGTAAAATTAAACCACAGCCAGACGATTTCCCCCGTCGAAACCCAGCTCCAATGCGGCAAATCTTTATCCTGAGGGAGCAGATGGTGCCGTGGATGGAGATCTCACCAAGCGGGGAGGAGGAGAGACGCTTCTGACAGCTGAAGGCTCCAGCCCAGGCTGCTATTTCGGGCCAAACCACTCCGTTCCCATCACACCCAACATATGGGCCAGGAGAAGCCGGAGAGCAAACAAAGAGAAAAGTGTGAAAGTGTTTGTCACTGCAGAGACTCGAGAGGCACAGACAGCACTTCAACCACCCCGGGCTGGGAGCTGGAAATGGGAATTATCCTCTCCCTGCTGCATCGCCCGATGCCTTGGGAGGCTGGCCTGGAACAGAGACTGGCCAGAGCCGGAGAATAAAGCAGGGATTTATGGAAAGGCCTTTAGGGTGCACCTTGGGCAGGGCTACACCCAAGATGGACACAAAATGGTCAGAAAATGGACACAAAATGGACACAAAATGGTCACAAAATNCCCTGCTGATGAACCCAAACCTTAGGTAGGATTCAGTGGAGCTCAAACATCTCTGAGCAGCTCCTCCCTGCCCCCTGACCCTGGTTGGGTTTAAATCTTCTCCGAGTGTCCCAAACCGTTGACTCCTGATTTTTTTTTTTTTTTTCTAATTCCCTTTTGTGTTTCTATCTGTGCTTTTGTAGCCTTTGTATTTTTGAAGAGGATCATGGCTGTGTGAGGGAGGTTATGGCTGCATCCAGGAGACCCCTTTGGTTTTCTGTGCCAGCTCAATAAAGTCTCTTCCTTTTCCCACCACTTCCAAAAAAAACCATCTCCCATTCCAGCCCTAGAGGTGGGAATACTTCAACTTTATTTATTTATTATTTACTGACAGCCCCTATTGGAGGGCTGTAATTTCAATACAAACATCATCACTTAAAAAAAATGGGGCAATTCTTCACAAATCCTCCCCAAGAAAAATCCTTTCTCTGCCCTACGATTCGAATATTTCTTTATCTCCGTCACCAAAACCTGGTGAGAAAGAAGGGAGCCTTCGGAACTGAGTGATGGCAGCGTGTCCCGTGGAAATGGAGCAGCGGGAGAATCCATCCCATATTCCCAGAGACAAAGGCAGCAGGGGCTGCCAGCTCTGCGCCGCTCAGGGAGTGACAAAACCCAGTCATCTGCCTTGCCCAAGGAAATCTGAATTAGCCCAGAGCTGCCCAATCCCAATCCTGCCTCCGAAGCCTTCACTTTTGGGGTTTTGTTAAGGATTTGGTCAAGGGAAGGCGTCAGGGCTGGAATGAACCTCTGGAATAGCCGAGGCAGCGAGTGAAATCTGGATTTTACACTCTGCAGTCAGCTGAGGGCACAGCTAATTTTAGTCTCAGAGAAGTCACCAGAAAAGGCACCTGTAACCTCAGCTCCCCTCTCACCTCAGCTTTGGGACAAGCCCGGCCCAAGGAAACAATCCTGAATTTAAGCCTGTCATGTTCTGCGTCCAAAAGTGCCTCCGAGTGAAAATGTGAGGCATTCAAATGTATAAATCAATTTTGCAGCCTCTTGCTTCATGCAAATTAAACAGTCTGCACCACAGACACGAAACAGCTGCTAAACAGAGTAAAAATTAATGAAGAAGAAAATTAAGATTGCTTTGCTGCTGCTTTTTATCAATTTGTGCCCAGACCTGAGGACGGTTTTACGAGAACGCTGCCAGTTCGCAGAGCGATTCCGGATTGCTGAGCTCCTATTTCCATTTTCCTCGCAAGTCCCGGAGTTCTGAGGAAAAGGGGGGAGTTTGTGCGGCATTCATTCAGCAGCAGCGCTCTAGAAACATTCCCAAACGTCTGCACTCTGCGGGGACGCCGCTGGTGAAATCAAAGCTCGGAGAGAGCAGCTCCATCAGGAGCATTTTCAGCTTTATCTGCTGGGTGTTCTGGGGGCATCTCGGTCCTGTTCCACTTCCCAGTGAGGTCTTGGGGAAAAAGAAAGGGAAAATCTGTTTGGAATAATCTCTGTCTCCCAAAATACGTCGTGGCCTGGAGAGGTGGACTCTCAATTTTGGGGCTCGTGCTGCCACCAAGCAAAGACTCCCCCTGACCTCAGCGGCCAAATTTCTGTGGCAATTTCAGAATTGCGGCAATTCAAGGCTTTGTGAGTTCATCAACCCCAGAATTTTCTTCTGAAATACATCCCTGGTTAAACTTTTCCATGGAATTAATATTGGCATCTTTCCTCGATGTACCACCAGGTAGTTTGGCTCTGATATGCAAAGTGAATCAGAAGATGTAAAGGTTAATAAACAACATCCCATCGTTCACCTGGGGAATGAGATAGATTTTTGTTTCCCTAAAATAATGTTCACTTCAGGTATAATTTACACCAAATTCGAGATTCATAAGCAGAAATTATATTCCCTGAGAAAGGCAGGTGTGGGATCTCCAGCCCAGGCACCTGCAGGTATTTAACCGGGACGTTTTCATCTTTATAATTTGTACATAATAATTTCCCTGCTGTGTTTTGCTGCGCTCCGTTCCACAGCGGAATTGCGTGTTTAAATAAAAGATGTTAAAACATCCGTCAGAAATCTCCCAGCGCCTCTCCTTCCCACTGACACCGAGGTCACTCAATGGCACCAGGAAATAAATGAAAATCAGATTTTACACACGAAGATGCCCCGGGATTGGGAATCCCGGGGAAAAAAAAAAGAGAAAGGAGCAACTTGTGTGGAAAATTGCTGTTTGCATTTCACATCTGCAAATGTTCCTCTTCAGGGGAGATGCAAAACAGAACTGCTGTGATGAGATTTCTCGGGGGGAGGCAGAATTTCCCTGCAATTCTTGGCATTTTATCTCTTGGCAGGAGAAAATCCTGGCAATAATACCAGGAAATGTCATTTATATCAACTGAGATGAAAACACCGTCAGGACAAGTCAACCTTCTTTACTGTTATCCAAACTAATGGACAAAGCACCGAGTTATTCCCCTGGAGAGCTGGGCCTGTGTCACTCTGAATATCCTAAAATCAATTTTTTTTTTTAATATCTGGAAAGAAAAGCACAGGATTATTTTACTGCATTGCAGTCCTGACATGAAAAACTCCACTTTTAGAGTTGTTATTATTGGTACTGATTTTTCTATTTTGATTTTATAGCTCAGCAGAAGAAAGGGGAGGTGAATCTGCAAGTTTGGGGGAATATTTTGCTTTAATTATTTTCCAGGACTAATCTTCAGTGAGTCCCATTATTGTGCACATCTGACTTATGGCCAATAAAAATGTTTGAACCTGCAAATCCCGAGAAAAGCTTTTAACTGGGCAGCAGAATTCAGCCAGCAGCAACAGAAACATCCTCCAAATTTTAGCACCCCAGAGAATATTACAGAACAGATATCCTACGGATTTTGGGAGTATTTCTGGGAGGGAATTCCCATCAAATTAAATGTTTCTTGTAATGATTTTGTCCAGAAAAGCTGGTGACCCATCAGTGTTGTGTCCTCCCTGCTCATCCCCAGGGTGAAATAATGACAAATCCCGTTTGCAGCTACAGCAGATTAAAGAGATTTTCACTGTTATTATTTTTATTTAAGTTGCCCTTGTAAGTACATTCACAAAATGAGGCTTTTTCCAACCAAAACTATTGAATTTTCTTAAATGCAAGCAAGAAATGACAACGATAAAAATGCTGGTATTATTCAGACTGGCAAATAGTGAGAGTTCCTCCAACATCTCACCCTCTGTTTCAATTCTGGGCGCCCCAAAAGTTGCCTAGAAAAGCTGAATGCTGCGTTTTTCTCTCGGAGCCCAAATAATTCCCAAGTTTATTCTGTTTATAACCCACAATTCCTGAGGATTAGAGCGCTGAATGGACAATGAATTCACGTTTGCAGCATCAGATTATTCGCCGCCAAAATATCAAAACAAATGATGCCCTGACGGTTTCGTGCTACGGGCGAGCAGGAGGAGGAGCTGTTGAGCAAGGAATTCTTTTTTCCCCGTTTTCCAAGGGCATAATTATCCACTTTATTCCCAAACCTGGCTCAGAAATCGCTTTTCATCCCTTTCACAAGTGACCAAAAGCCTGAGGTCGCCCCGCCGACACAACCAAAAGGAAATAGCCGCCGATATCCCGAATATTGGGGACGTTTTTTTGCCGATTTCCGGCGTTTAAAAGACTCAGCAGATGCTGAAGTTCTGCTTCTCCCCTGGGAAGAGCTGCGGGAGTGCAGAACGAGCCCTGGAATTGGATTTTTTTGGCTGGAGCCACGGGGCTGGTTCAATAATCCCCGAGTTTTGTACTTAAGCGGTGCAGAATTGCTCTGGATTGACTTTTAAATTCACATTGAATGGAGTGGGCAGCTCCGCTCCAAGGGCTGGGTGTTTCCAGAGTGGCCCCGTCCTGTTGGGGTCCAGGGCAGGAGGGAAACCCCNCCTTCAGTGCACTGAGAGCTGTGAGGCCTTGAGATCAGAAATAGAATAAACACCTTTGCAGAGCGAGCCACAGGTTCTGCTCATCTTTTAAACCCTGGTACGGGACTGTGAGAGGAGAAAACCCCGAATTAGGGGATTAACAGAGTGAAAATCCCATCTCCATCCCATCTCCAGTGGCTTCCCCATCCCAGTTCTCAGGACGAGGCTTTTCCTGTTGTTCCAGCCCCTCCTGAAGGGAAATTCCAGCCCCTCTGCAATTTCAGAGCCATTCAGACCCCGCACTCAGAGCCCAGGTGCTCCTAGAACCTCTCCTGCAGGATAAAACACCTGGAATTTCTTGGAAAACTCATCCCTGCGCTCCACGTGGAGCATCCTCCGCTCTTGGGGCATCCAGCACAGGGAGGAGCCTGGATTTGGGGAAAAAAACCCCTGGGGGATACCAGAGCCTGGCAGCTGCAGGAGGGGCTGGAAATGATTTTTGGGCTCTGCGGCCTGGAACGCCTCATTTCCCTCCACAATTCCAGGCTCTGGACCCAAATTGCCAACAGTGAGACCCGACTTCTCCGGGAGCCACAGTCCCACGTTTGTACTGCAGTAAAATGACGAATAAATAAGGAATTGGTTGGTAGGAAGGAGCAGCACCCTTCTTATTTTACATATATTTTATCTTTCCTTAGGTATGAATTTAATAGAATTTAAAAATCCATAACAGAGAGAGTGATATTTATATTATTAGTAGTATTATTAGCTATACAGTTTGCAGCTAACAGACAGTGACTGATTTATATTGAAGTAAAATGGCAAATAAATAACAAATTGGTTGGTGGGAGTGAGCAGCATCCTTCTTATTTTACATTTATTTTATCTTTCCTCAAGTATAAAACCAATAGAAATTTAAAAGCCATAATAGAGGTAGTGATATTAATATTATTATGAGAATTATTAGCTACACAGCTTGTAGCTAATAGACAGTGACCGATTTATATTGGAGTAAAATGACAAATAAATAAGGAATTGGTTGGTGGAAGTGAGCAGCATCCTTTACATTTATTTTATCTTTCCTCAAGTATAAAACCAACAGAAATTTAAAAGCCATAATAGAGGTAGTGATATTAATATTATTATTAGAATTATTAGCTACACAGCTTGTAGCTAATAGACAGTGACCGATTTATATTGGAGTAAAATGACAAATAAATAAGGAATTGGTTGGTGGAAGTGAGCAGCATCCTTTACATTTATTTTATCTTTCCTCAAGTATAAAACCAACAGAAATTTAAAAGCCATAATAGAGGTAGTGATATTAATATTATTATTAGAATTATTAGCTACACAGCTTGTAGCTAATAGACAGTGACCGATTTATATTGGAGTAAAATGACAAATAAATAAGGAATTGGTTGGTGGAAGTGAGCAGCATCCTTTACATTTATTTTATCTTTCCTCAAGTATAAAACCAACAGAAATTTAAAAGCCATAATAGAGGTAGTGATATTAATATTATTATTAGAATTATTAGCTACACAGCTTGTAGCTAATAGACAGTGACCGATTTATATTG
>WBMY01014394.1:55897-71597 GCA_013397315.1 Donacobius atricapilla
CTCGGCGCGTCCCGGCCGGCCGAGCATGCACTGAGCGAGCGGCCCCCGCGCCCGGAGCCGCGCCGCTGCATGGTGTGGGGAGACACGGTCGCGATAATAAATGATAGAGGATACAATGACTTTGCTGTCTCTGCTGGGTCGGATCATGCGTTACTTCTTGCTCAGACCGGAGACCCTGTTCTTGCTGTGCATCAGCCTGGCCCTGTGGAGTTATTTCTTCCATACGGATGAGGTGAAAACCATTGTTAAGTCCAGCAGGGATGCGGTGAAGATGGTGAAGGGCAAGGTGGCCGAGATCATGCAGAATGACAGGCTCGGGGGTTTAGACGTGCTGGACGCTGAGCTCTCCAAGACCTGAGAGCTCAAGAGCCACAACGTGGCTGTCTACTCCATCCAAGGCCGGAGGGATCACATGGAGGACAGGTTCGAAGTGATCACCGACCTGGTGAACAAGACTCACCCGTCCATCTTCGGGATATTTGATGGGCACGGAGGAGAGGCAAGTGCTCAGCTGGAAAAAAAAAATACATCTATATATATATATAATACAACACCACCCGAAAAAAAAAAAGGGGGGATGCGGGAGGGAGGGTGGTCCAGGGCAAGGCGTGGATGTGTTCTCACCCAGCAGGTTTGCGTGGTTGTCTTGTACCTTGCGGGGAGGGGGATTTCCTCGCTTTTTGGAGGGGGTGGATGTCTCTAAGAAAGGGCTGTGTAATCCTCCCTTACCCCCTCGGCGCCCGCACCCCCTTTGCCCTCTGCAGCAGCAAAGGTTTAACCGAAGGAAAAGCCGCTGGAGGTGGCTCTGACGTGCGTGGCATGAGGATGATGGGCACGAACTCCCCGGAGTCATCTTTTGTTCCCGCCGGGCGTGCTGCGATGCGATTTTGGCACCGGGCTGGCTTCTCCTGCCGCCGGAGCCTGGGCAGCGAGGCGAACCACGAGCGCTGCCGGGGGATCCCAAAGCGTGTGTGTGTGTGTGGAACGTGCTCCCAGCAATTCCCTCTCCCGGGGAGAGATTCACCTTGGGGAATTGTGCGGAGTTCCTGCCGTTCCAGCTGCGCCGTCCCTTCCCTGAGCGCGGCTGGCTTTGGGGCACCCGGGGGCTCTTTGACCTCTGCGCTTTTTGGGGCGCGCTGAGCCCCTCCGGGCTGTGCCGGGTGATGCTCCCAGCTCGCTGGGAGATTCCCTGGATTCGCGGCTGGCAGCTGTGGGAGCCGCAGCTTCCTCCGCCTTTAGGATGTGGTGCTGCCGCGCAGCTTTCGGCACAAGGCACAAGGCACAAGGCACAAGGCTCGCGTTTCGTAACGGGGGGAGAGGAAAGGAGAGGAGAGGAGAGGACGGGGAGTTCGTCCTTGTGTGGCACGACCGGCTCCAGCGGGCGTGCTGCTGCCTGTGGGAGAGCCTGCTGGGATGGTGGAGAGAAATCGGGGATTGGAGGGAGGGAGAGAGAGCCGGGTGTCCCTCCAGTTCACCTCCGAGAGTCCAAATCCTTCCTAGAAAAGCTCTGGCAGTGCCCAGACATTCGCGGGGCACGGGGTGGCAGCTGCTGCCTGGGGGGAGGATGGAGAGAAATTGGGAATTTGAGGAAGAGCCTGGGTGTCCCTCAGCTTCTTGCCCAGATCCAAGAGTCCAAATCCTTCCCAGAAAAGCTCTGGCAGTGCCCAGATATGCACGGGGCACAGGGGTGGCAGCTGCGCCTGGAGGGATGATGGAAATCGGGAATTTAGTGGGGGAGAGAGAGCCTGGGTGTCCTTCCAGTTGACTCCAAGAGTCCAAATCCTTCCCAGAAAAGCTCTGGCAGTGCCCAGATATGCGCGGGGCACAGGGGTGGCAGCTGCCGCCCTGCTGAGCCTGGAAGGGCCGCCTGGAAAATCCAGGCTCGGGATCGGGAAAGCTCTGCCAGGGCCGGGAAGGGACTGGGGCTCTCCTCCCAGTGTCGGGTGTTCTGCCCCCTTTAAATTAACGCAAACTCTTTGGATATTGAGGATTTTCGGCTTCGCTAAAAACCGCTGCTGGTGCCCGAGCCCCGTTTGGGGGTTTTTAAACCTGGTTTCAGCTGGGGCACAGCCGTGCCAGCTCCTGCTGGCGTTCTCGGGCCAGTTCGCTGTCCCTGGGCAGTCGAGGAAGGCGGTGGGAAGGTTGATGTGTCCCAAAGTGGTTCCCAGCTTTTCCTGGAGCCCTGAGCAGCTTACTGGGGACGTCTGGCCCTTTTGAGGGCAGGGGGAGAGATGCTGGGGCTCTGCCTTTGTGTCAGGTGAGTTTTCCTGCGGGAACCGAGCCGCCCAAACAACCGGGGAAGGATCTGAGAGGTGTTTTTAAACGGGGTATTAAAATATATAAATTATGAAGTGTGCGAGGCTGTGGGATCCGGTGGGATCTGATCCCTTTCATTAATTTTGTGGCTTGCCCCGCACGAGACTGCGAGCTGAGGGCGTTAAATAAACCCCAGCTAAGCCAGGGAATGTTGGCATTTCGCTGGGTCTTGAGTGTGCGTCTTGAAATTCCATCCATGGGATGCATTCACGTCGGAGCCGTGGAAAACTCCGCTGGCCTTTGGTGGTTCTGCTTGCTCGGAACTCGCTCTGATGGATTCAGCGGCAAAGTACGGGGAGGTTTTTTTAATTCTGAAAGGTTCAGCAGAACTCGGCGCAAATCTTTCTAAATTTAGCGTTTTATAAATGTATCCGTCTCACATCTGTTATTCATAATGGACTCCTAAGTGTTCTTCATGGTCTTTACTCCTACAGAAAGAAGTTGAGGACCTAATTAGTTTCAGGTTTTAAATTTTAGGTAAAACTGTTCAGAAGAACATGAACTGTGTGCTGTGCTTGCAGCAAAGGAAGAAATAATGAAGAACAGGTTTTATTATAAGCAGGTTTTGTAATTTTGAGTAGAAAATGAGGGAGAAGGAAAAAAAAATTCACGCTCTTATTTAATCCCTAGTACATAATTCTACATTTTAAGTCTATATTTGAATGGAGGTTTTGTATGTCTTAATTTATGTTAATTGTTTTTGAACATAAAATGCTCGGTGAAACACGTTATCTATGCACATAGCAAAGCCCTTGTGAAGGTTAAATTTTCCATATGGGCTCCCAGTAAACTTCTTTATGTGCATTTAAGGACTAAAGAACAGCTGATCCCTGGGGTTACGTGTGAGACACACTGTTCTATATGGGGAAAAATTTGTTTTTCCAAACAGCCAATACCAGAAATGAGATGCCAGATTAATTATTTCCAGCTTTATGCAAGGGAGCCTGTCTCCATTAATTACTTCCTGCCGTATCCCATTGAAGTGGAAGGATGGAGGAGCATGACTCAAGCAGCTTCAATTCCTGTGCGCTGCTAATTTATGAAGATTTCTGAGTCCTGCTTTCATGTCGCCAACATTTTGCATAAATTCTACTTTTCTCTCACGTAATTTCCTCTTCCAGCTTCCAGTTTTAGCCTGGATGATTTGGCAGCCATTGCTTTGGATTTTGTGGGTGGCTTGAGGAGAAAGGAGTGAGCAAAAATAATTATTCCTGCTCTGGTTTGCTGCAGTAACTTCTGAAAGGCCAGAATATTTCCGAGAGAAGATTGGATGTGGGGTGTGTAGTGCAATCTTTTATTAGAAGTTAGTTTCTTGGAGAGGTAATAGTAATGATAATGATGATGATGATGATGATAATAATAATAATAATGCAGAGCAGGTAGAGGTCAAAGAAGTAGATTTAGAAAGAATAAAGAAAAGTTGCTGCCTGTTGCCTCACTGAATTACTTTGGCCAAAGGATCACCCTTCAAGGTGATTGAACTTAAAAAAGAAAAAATTTCCTGTTCTCCCATCAGTTTCTTGTTAAGGTGTAAAAATGGCTTGAGTGCTTTTATTTTGTCCTTGCCCTTTTTCCTTTATGTAGGAATTTTGGGGCTGTCCAGGCTGGAAGATGGAGCCATGTCAAACTCCACAAATGACCGAATAACAAATGATGAGCTGGGAAGCTGAGCGGAGGAAAGGCTGGCTGCTTAATGAGAGTGATTTCCCCATTTTAACTACCATTTACTCTCAAATATTTAAGGTTTAAGCACACAGTTTAATGAGATCTCAGCATTAGACAAGGGCAAAGTAGCTCAGCTCCCATCTGCAGTTTTATAGTTATGGCTCTGCTGTAAATCACTGGGTTTTTTTCCTAACCCTGTGGGGTGAAGGTTTTAAAAATAATTATGGTAATAGATAGTACCTTCCCCTGCCTGGGCTTGTTTGCAGTCATAAACGGATGCGGGAAATTAAAGCTCGGTAACTGTCTCATAAAAAATGTCTCTTTTTATTTCCCTCCACCTCCTGAGCGGGGACGTGGCAAGACTTGTCCCTCATGATGTGTGGTTGTGGGTAAGAGCTTTTTTTTGCGTGGAATAATTGGGTTCTGGAGCTGCTGAGCCAGTGTTTTAGGATGTAAAATACACCTTCTCCTTTTTATTTTTTATTCCCAGCCTAGGGAAAGGCTGGGGAGCTGGACCTTGAAATCAGCAGCCCCAAGTGCTGGCAGAAGTCTTTGCTGAACGGAAAGAAAGCTGGCAATTTTACAATTTTGAGTTCGTTTTTTGGGGTATTTTTAATCTGCTAGTCCTAATTCCTGCCCCCATCCCTCTGGTACTGAACTGCTTAGGCAATCTCAGCAATGAAAATTTATCTACCAGGCTGTTTAGTATTAATGGCTTGGGATTTTATAAAAGGTAAGAATAAATCAAACAGCAGCTTTGGAGTTTCTCTGGATGTTACAGGCCGGTTGTAAGGTGAAGTCTTTGAGGGTTTGCAGTTTTTAAACAGAAATTGCTGGCAAGGTTTTCCTTTTATAGTAATTTCCTTTGGTTTCTACTCTAAAATCCCCTGCAATGTGCCCAAAAGTTTGAATAAATATTTACATAGGTGAGGTCATGTTGATAGGCAAGTCCCAAATCTGCTTTTGAATTCCCCTCCAGTGGCCTAAAATACAAACCAGAAATGATCTATAGGAACATTCCTGTCATTTTGTTTCGTTTTTTTAAGTTTCATTCTTGCATGTCATGCTCCGGTATTATGATTTTCACCCTACAACACCATGCTGATTCGTTTTAGTGTTAAACTCCACGCTCATTTGCTGTACAAAAATTGATTAAAATGCTGTAAAAAGCTGTAATTGGAAGGCAGAACTTTAATTGCTGCCATTCAGGGCTGTATCATTGGGCGTAGGATTGAGCCCGTTTTCAATTTTGATAAAAAATCAAGAGGTCAATTAATTTTTAATGTGTTTTGCCAGCTTTGTTTTGATCGGTGTTTCCCTGTCTGGGCTGTCAGGCTGCCGACAGATTGCCACTGGTTTAATGAAATCAATTTTGATGATGAGGTGCTTTCAGATGATGAAAGTCATTGAAGTTTTCCCCGTGAACTTGAGGAGCTCAAGACTCCTCCATGAGACGTGTTCGTGTTGGGAATTGCTGCGGATGGGGAGGAAACAATCTCAGAGCAGTGGGGTTTTCATCATTTCTGTTCCCTAGCTCGGGAGTTTGGATATTTTTGTGTTTAATAGTGTGAGAGGAAAAAAAAATTCATGTCCTCTGCGGTGTGGGTTAATTAAACCGGCAGATTGCTCTGCCTCCGATGCCGTGTTTCCAGCAGCGCTTTTGGAGCAGAGTAGGATTTCTCCTCCCTCCCTTTTTGCTAGAAACCCAAATATTTACGGTGTCAATTGTGCCTTAAAACTGCGATTTGGCTTCTGGCGGTTTCACTTTTGAAACAATCTCTTGGCACGTGGTTGCGGTGTTTTGCTGCTGCCTGGTTTTTGCTGGTGGCTGCAGTTTCCTGCAGCAGTTTTGGCACTGCGGGGATGTCCCGTGCTCATGGCAGGATTCCCATGAGCTGGATTTGGCGCTTCGAAATTAAATCTTCTTCTTCTTCTTCTCTGGGTTTTTCAGCCCTGCCCTTCTTCATCTGGGCTTTTGTGTCTTCTTCAGCACGCCGGTGTTGCCTGCACTGAAGTGAAATTCCGCCTTTGCTCGGCCCCAGGAGCTGAGATCGGCGCAGAAATGAGCGGGATCGTGCTGGGAGATCAGCCAGGTTTGGGGATCCATCCCTGGAAGCTCCCCAAGCCAGGCTGGGATATCCTGGTCCAGCGGGAGGGGTCCCTGCCCATGGGATGAGATGGCCTTTAAGGTCCCTGCCACCCCAAACCACTCTAGGAAAGGCAATCCAGAGGTACCTGGCGCTAATTTTTCTTAGGTCTCGAGGCTCAGGTCCTGCTCTTCCCTCAGAGCACAGCACAGGAACACTGACAGGTCTGCGAAAAGGAACAAAATGCTCGCGTGCTGCTCCTGCTTTGAATCTCTGCCCTTGCAAGGAGACTTCCCCAACCTAATTTAAGGGCAGCAGCTGCTCTAATTATGCACAGAAAAGTCACGCGCCTCTTGCTCCAGTTTTGCGCTGCAATATTCGGTAAATTCTCGACGTTTAAGTGAACTCGCCACCCTTTGGGCCGCGCTGCACGCCCTGCTCTGTGCCCCGCACAGATTCCTCACCCCCATTCCTCATCCCTGCTGGCCCTGTGGCCACAACTTTTGTCCCTGATCCCACCAACCCTCAGGGAATGGCGCGTCCCAAGCAGCTGCGCCCTCCTGGGATGGACGGTGTGCTTAAAAACAGAGTTTGGAACTCCAGGTTGCTCCTCTTGCTGCTCGGGCTCGCCGGATCTGCCGCCGGATCCCAGCGCAGCTGGCCAGACCAGTTCCTCCGGCTCAATCCCAGCCCAAGAGTTCTTCCTTGTAGGAGAAGGTCACCGACTTTTAATGCCCCTTTTTCCTTACCAGCCTGTGGGGTTTCACCTCACCCACGAAACAGCAAAGGCTACAGATAAGGCAATTCCAAAAGGAAATTTTCATCCTGACAAAAATGTCCGTGCTGGATCTCCAGGCTGTTGTAATTTGTGTGTAAAATCAGGAGTTGTAACAAGTCGCAGATTTTTTTTTTTTTCCTTTTGGGCTGTTTTATGTGGTTTTACTCCTGTTTTTTCGCTGGTGTTTAACACTTACAGCTGGTGGTTTTATTAAAGCAGTTTAAAGCTCGTGCCAAAAGTAGGTTTCATTTGAAAGCAGCATAGCTTTGAAAAAATGCAAATTGCATTACAGTTTACGAGAGAAAAAAGGTTTGCAGGCGCCAGAATACTGACAAATACTCCGGGTAAGTAAGGCTGGTGAGAAGGGTAAATATCCGTGTAAATAACTGCTCATTGATGCCATGAAATTGATGTTTATATGGCCAATACAGCTTGGACTAGATCAGGCCTGATCCAGGGAAGATCAAGGGAAATATTTTGGTCCCACTGAAAACCAAAAAGAACAGAAAGTCGTTGTTAAGAGCAGGCTCTCCGGTCCGGAGTGGTTTGCCATCAAGTAATGTGGGTGGAGGAGAAATCCACCTTTCCTTCTACTCCTGTGGAAAAGCCGTCCCAGAAAAGCAGGTGGTGGTGGAGCTGGGATGTCGGGATCTGAGGGTTGTGTGAGGAGCAGAGGGGACAAAGGAAGGAGGGATGAGCAGAGGGGACAAAAGGAAGGAGTGAGCAAAGGGTGCAAAGGGAAGGAGGAGTGAGCAGAGGGGATGAAGGAGGGATGAGCAGAGTGGACAAGGGGAAGGAGGAGTGAGCAGAGGGGACAAAAGGAAGAGGAATGAGCAGAGTGGACAGAGGAAGGAGGGATGAGCAGAGTGGATAAAAGAAGGAGGGATGAGCAGAGTGGACAAGGGGAAGGAGGGGTGAGCAGAGGGGACAAAGGGAAAGAGTGAGCAAAGGGTGCAAAGGGAAGGAGGAGTGAGCAGAGGGGACAAAGGAAGGAGGGATGAGCAGAGGGGACAAGGGGAAGGAGGGATGAGCAGAGTGGATAAAAGAAGGAGGGATGAGCAGAGGGGACAANTAAAAGAAGGAGGGGTGAACAGAGGGGACAGAGGAAGGAGGGATGAGCAGAGGGGATAAAGGAAGGAGGGATGAGCAGAGGGGACAAAGGAAGAGGGATGAGCAGAGTGGACAAAGGAAGAGGGATGAGCAGAGTGGACGAAGGGAAGGAGGGATGAGCAGAGGGGACAAAGGAAGAGGGATGAGCAGAGGGGACAAGGGCAGGCAGGAAGCAGCGCCATTCTTTGGGTCGGGGCTGTAACCGTGCCCTGAGAGCAGCGTGGCAGCACAAAGGGCCGTCCTGCTGCTCCTACAAAGGGATTGTGATGCTGGAACATCAGCCGCTCTCATCATCTGCGACCCTGCCTGCTCCCCAGCTGTGGGAGCAGCTGACATCTCCAGCCACACAATCAAAGGATGTGGTTTCACTGCTAAGCCACATCGCAATTAGCCACGGCTCCTCATGTGGGCAAACCTCAAAGCTCCCCCCAGAGAAAAGAGCACTTATTTGCATTTACTTTCAGCACCAAAATGTTATCCCTTGCAAATTTGCTCATTGTCATAAGTGTTGATAAAGCCTTTTTTATTTTTTTCCCTCCAAATCCCCTTCAGGGGTAAACATTTGATTTTATTAAGTTCTGTTATAATAGCTGAAGCTGTCATACAGCGCTGCTTTCAATCAATATGCTTTTTAATATAATAAATCTCTTTACTTTTTCATTCTCTTCCCAATAGAAAACTGCTGGAGGGTGTGAAACATTTCTTCTAAGGGGAAGTGTGTGGCCCATAATACAGCTCTGTGCTGTGCCACTTCTTTAAACTCGATTTTAAATGGGAATGTGATTTATTTCCAGGTAATGCGTGCAAGGACTGCATTTTCCCTGGAATGTATGCTCCCTCCAAATAAACTCTGAGGTATTGAAATATCTGATTGTGGTTGGCATGAAATAAAATCTCTGTCCAAGGCTGTGTGCTTCAGGAATGAAGTGTGGGAGTAGGAGGAAGGGGAGAAGGAAACACGGTTGTCTCCTTAGTGCTCCTGATGTTTATACCCCTGAGCTTTCATCTGCTGTCCCGCTTTGCAGTGTGAATGGGTTTTTTCTGATTTTTCCCGCTTTTTTTTAATTACTCAGGTGGTTTTGGAGATGTCTAGGGCATTATGTAGGACGTAGAAGGTGCTTTTCATGTTGGGTTTTTTTTTAACGTGGCGTATATGTGATGTGGTTCCTGTGGTTTTATTTTGGCTGGGAAGCAGGGAAGCTGGGCAGCAGTGTGGATAATCCCACCAAACAAAACTAGTTTTTCATTTGATATTTATTCCTCATTATCTGAAGTTTGGCCCTTTATAGGTGTGGGAGAAAAGGAAAATCCCACACCTTTATAGGTGTGGGAGAAAACAGTTTGGCTGTTTATTGTTGTGGGAGAAAAGGGGAACCACAGCTAAAGTTTGGCCCTTTATTGGTGGGGAAGGAAAGGGAAATCATGGCTGAAGTTTGGTGGAGAAAAGAGAAATCATATCTGAAGTGTGACCCCTTTTTTGGTGTGGAAGGAAAGGGGAATTAGACCGGGAGAAGTAGGAAAAACCAGTCTCCAGTTGGGAAGGAAGAGAGAAGCAGCAACCCTGGGCAGGAGACAATCCCACTTCCCCAGAGTGGAGTTAACTCAGGGATGTGCACTTTGGTGGGAGATTCCAAAGTGATGGAATCCATCCAATGCCTGAGGGGCTGGACTTGTGTGTGAGGTGATTCCAATGCTCAGGATGGTCCTGGTTCACCCTCAGTGCTGGATTTGTGTGAGGTGATTCCTGTGTCAGGATAGATTCTGGTTTTCCCTCATTGCTGGACTTGTGTGTGAGGTGATTCCAATGCTCAGGATGATCCTGGTTTTCCCTCGGTTCTGGATTTCTGCGTGAGGTGATTCCCATGCCCAGAATGATCCTGGTTTTCCCTCGGTTCTGGATTTGTGTGTGAGGTGATTCCCATGCCCAGAATGATCCTGGTTTTCCCTTGGCATTGGATTTGTGCATGAGTTGATTCCCATGCTCAGGATGATCCTGGTTTTCCCTTGGCATTGGATTTGTGTGTGAGGTGATTCCTGTGTCAGGATAGATCCTGGTTTTCCCTCAGTTCTGGATTTGTGTGTGAGGTGATTCCCATGCCCAGAATGATCCTGCTTTTCTCTCAGACCAAGCTGAGGGAAGCAGCGAGCACCAGGTTTTGGCACCTCTGGGGCTCTCCAAAAAGCACTTCCAGCGTTGTAACTCCGGGTGCTGGGGACGCTGAATTTTGCCCTCTTTGTTCCTGCCCCCATCTCTGGTTCACTGGCACAAATTCCAGCCACTTTTGCTCAGGACAGGGGGAACAAAGAGTGGGAGCAGCTGCCTGCTCCATGGTGCCAGGTTTGTTGTGACAGCGAAAAGGATTGTAAAAGAAAGGTCTCATAAAATCAGGCCTGCTCTGCTAAATTGCCAAAGTTAGCCTGGCACCACTTCTAAGTGATTTGCAAGTTCCCGTACGAAAACAATCTTGGTATGAAAACTCGTTAGCATAACCTATTCCTGAATTAAAAAACAAATGTACCTGCAATAACAAGGGATTTGTCCCAGGAGAAGCAGCAAATAAAATATGTAAACAATCCAAGAATACACAGATTTGATGGACAAGTAGAGTAACCTTTACTCACCAATAGGGTAATTGGCAAGAAAGCTATTAACCAATTAAAGCTGCGCCCAAAGTCTGTAAAAACTGCATAAAATGCGTTGTGAAAATACAGAATTGGCTTTTCCTGCAGGAAGATAATGGAGTCTGGGCTAACTTACCGCCATACCAGCTGGCATCACCACAGCAAAGGAGAGCCCCAGGCAGCCCCGCCGTAAAAATTCGTGTCGGCTGCTGCTTGATTTACTGAGAATTTGGGGTGACACTCCCTCATTTTTCCCAAATGCGTGATGCCGTCATATCAAAAGCATCCCTGAACTTTGACTTTTTCAAAAAGCCTGAGGACTGCAATCCCAGGAGCGGTTTGGGAAGTGAAGTAATGACGGAATTCTCAGTGGGTGAACGTCGCGTGAAAGATTTGTAATCCTTGGCAATTAGGAAATTGTTGCTGAGGTTAATGGGGATATTATTTTTAACTTTGAGGGCAGGAGCAATCTCCTGCCTCCGGGATAGAATTATTTCAATCAGTGCTTTAAATAAGCACCCTCTGTCATGGTTTAAATTGACAAACATTTAAATCATCATCCTGATTTTTTTTTTTAGCTGTTATGTACCCTGATATATTGCTTCACATTATTTTTATTTTGCGTTGAGGCAGAATGGAATTTACTACCAATGTTTAGTTTTGTGAGGTTGGGGTTTTTTCCTTGTATTTTCTCTTTTTTGTGTGTGTGTATCATTGCTGTAAATAAAAGCAGAATGAAAAGCTAAACAAGAAGCCAAATAATGTGATGAGATCAGGAACCATCTCCTCAGACTCCATTTATAACTGGAATTAGAGACAGACAAGAATTGGAGGTAATTGCACTCAAGGTAACCTAATCTTCTAAGAGAATGATGGCAAAATAGTCAATTATTTTTAAAAACACACATATTTCCCTGCTTTTAGCAGAAACTCCTTGTAGGAGCTGGTTGCCACTTCAATAACTCTTTTTCTTCAACCTTCAGCGGCAAATACTTGCTGTTTACATCTATTATGTTAATTAATTATCATATTAGGCTGATAGAGTATATTCTCAGGCTTTGAGAAATAAATTATGTTAAGAGTTTCATTTTTAAGCAACGTTTTCTTCAAAAAAAAAGCGACTTGTTTGCCTTTTTGTGTTGCTTCGCAGCTCCAGCAGTAGCTGCACACTGGGTCAGGAGTAGAAAAATAAAGTAAATTTAGGGACTCTCTCGGGATATATGGGAGCACTCCAGGCTTTTAAGCTGCCTGAGTTGGAGTCCGTGTGTTCTGAAGAGTCCATGTAAACATTCAGTGGAGAGAGCTGAACTCCAAACAGCCTCAGATGCCGCGGCAGAAGAGCCAAAGGAAGAGTTTCCAGCTGCAAATTGGAAGGGGTTGTGTCAAATGCAGGTTTTAAAAGCTTTTTTGGCACGGTGGTGTCCGTCTTATTGAGGAAGAACCTGACGGGGAGGGAAGGTGGTGTGGATGAGTAATAGGAGAGGCTGTAACCTCAAACCTATTAGAGAAAAGAGATATTTTTACTGGAATGTTTTGTTGCTGAGCTTCCCAGCACCTCCAATTGACAGGAAAGCTAAATACAATTCCAGTGGCAAACGCCGTTCAATTGGGATTCTTTTTTTTTTGAACACACAAGTTGAAAATTCTGTGGTTTTTCTGTCGCAATGACCTCACTGGGCCTCAGATTGAAAGTCTCTCAAAAGTGGGTCACAAAAACATATTATACCTCTGTGAACAGGTGTTTGCAGCTCATTTTACCGGCTCGAATTTCTGCTTATATCTCTCGGCTGCTCTCACACAACTGAAAATAGAAATTTGTAGCCCCTCTCCTGTTCTCTCCCAGGTGCAACTGCTCCTTTTTTTTTTTGGTCAGACCCCATCATGTGCCTTCTGTTATTTAATGTGACACCAGCACCTTCCTGCTGGGCTTTTCAGGCCCCAAATCCTGTGTTTAATTAGGATTATTAAGAAATTAATGGCGCCTAAGACTCGGCAGCACCGATTCCTAGTCCAGATCGTGGATCCGGGTGGTTTTTTCACACCAGAATGAATTCCTGAGAAACCCTGATTTGAACCTGGGCCAAACCCCGAGCTGCCGGTCATGTTTTAGGTGGATTTTGGTTTGAAACAGAATTTTCGGTTCAAAAAGGGATCTAAACAGCCAGGCAGGGGTGCCAGACAAGGTGAAGTGGTTTCAGGACACCCCGAAGTGAATTTACCGCAGAACTTCAGCCCTTCTCCCTGAGAGCATCATCCCTGTGCTCGCCAGTTCCTCAGGAAAAGGACTTGGTGTTCCCTCGCCTCGCCAGCAGGAGCCTTTCCACGCAGGCAAGATGGGAAAATTTGGTCTAATTTGCCCTCTCTGGAGCAGCACAAAGGAGAATCTGCGAGAAATGAGAGTGTTGCCTTCAGCTGAAGGGCTGCAGGTGCTGCAGGGTGGGTTCCTGGGGCTGCACTCTTTCCTCTCGCTCATTTTCTGCTGTTGAGACTTAAAAACATGCCCTGGAAAGAACTAAAAATCTCCTGGAAGCTTTTGATCCAAGAGCCCAACTCCTCCGAGAACGGGGATGTGGGCATGGGCAGTGCGCTCTGATTTAAATGAGGAAAAAAGCAGTAAAATTAGGGAACATAGCACGGCTCACTCTTCTGATGAAAATGCCCCAGAAGATCGAGTCAAGTGGTTTTTTGGTTTTTACTTTCAAAGTTGCCTTAATAAAACCTTTAAGGCCTCCTGATCTGTCTTGAATTAAAGTTGTGTATTGCAAGAAAACCACTCTTAGCAGTGAGGGGCGTTTCAAGGTGACCAGGGACGAGCTGGGAACAGTAAAAAGAAATTAAATTAATTACATTGTGTGCGAGGTTGCCTGTGTTTTATCCTGCCTCTGTAGAGCCGCATGAGCAGAAGAAATCAAATGAAGAAAGCTGAACAGGATTTTTTTATTGCCGAAAGCTCGGACAACTCCACGCCACAGGAAAGATCCTAGAGGCGTTATTTTTGTGCAGCAAGAACTGGTGACATGTTAGGGGGAAAAAAATAGAGATAATGAGGGGTCAAAAGCAGCAACTACGTAAATATTTTGTGGAGAGAGGTAATTAGTGGTAGGAATGAGCTCGCAGCCAGCCCAGAGCTGCCAGAGGATCTTGATTCCCCAAGAAACAGTTTGAAAACTCATCAGTGGTTCCTCTTCTCCTGCACTCATTAAGCTGTTCTGCCCAGGAGTGGCAATATTGAAATGTCAGGGTTCAAGAGCCTGCCAGGAACGTGTGTTTAGAGGAGGGAAATGCATCAAAACACTCCAGCCAAGCTTTTTGGGATGGTTTTTTTTTTCCTCTGGTGGCGCAGCTGCCATCCCTGTTCCGTGGGGATTTGTGGGAGCAGCAATTTGCATCCGATAACGTGGAATTATCGCTGCTCCCTGCGCGTCACCGCGAGGTTCAGGGCCAGCGGTGACTTCCCTCCTTCAGGTGTGCTGGGTTTCCATACCTGAGGCCGTTTGAACCTCTCGGAGCGAGCAAACATTTTAATCAGAACTTACTTGCAGCAACGGGGTAAGAGTGGAGCTGCTGTAAATCCCAGCTGGATTCCAAAGGGACCAAAGCCAGGCTGGATTGAGGTGCCAGGTGCTTCCCTTGGGTACCGGGGCTTTCTTACCCCTGCCTTCCTCTTGCCTGCAGGATTCCTGGCGCTGTGGGACAGCACAAAAAGAGCTTGACTTCTTCATTTGGTAAAAAAAACCATGAAGATCTGTCCAAAGGGAGGTGCGGGGGAAAGTTAAAGAAGCATCAGTGAAACAAGCAAAGTCTTTTGCTTTCCTTCATGCAGAAAACCAAAAGCAATTCACTTGTTGATGGAGTTTTGGTAAAGATAATCTGGGTTAAATTCTGCTCTGTGTGCGAGATTTTAGTACTAATTACTCATTCTGTGGGTATTAGGTTTTCTTATTTTATACGCAGCTTTTAAAAATCGTCGTGTCCCAGAAACTGCATTTACCGATCTGGATTTCGGTGGTTTTGAAGCATGAACGGGGAAGTTTGCAGAGCGCTATCTCTGGATTTCATCGGAGCTAGTAATGCATTTTTCTGGGCAAGGAATTTGCATAGAAATTCATTTCATGAATCGAGCGTGGGGAGAAGCATTCACCTCCACAATGCTCCTGTTCTATTGTAGAAGCAGCTCGGTTTCTCACCCTGAAAATCTATTTATTGGAGGTTTATTAACAGCTGAGAGAGCTCATCTTTAAATTAAAAACAGTTCCTACATCTGGATTGTTTACTCAGGCTCCAAAATGCTCCTGTTCTATTGTAAAAGCAGCTCAAGTTTTTACCCTGAAAATCTATTTAACAGAGGTTTATTAACAGCTGAGAGAGCTCATCTTTAAATTAAAAACAGTTCTTACATCTGGATTGTTTACTCGGGCTCCAAAATGCTCCTGTTCTATTGTAGAAGCAGGTCGGTTTCTTACCCTGAAAATCTATTTATTGGAAGGTTTATTAACAGCTGAGAGAGCTCATCTTTAAATTAAAAACAATTCTTACATCTGGATTGTTAAAGAAATAACTTGAACAACCTGGGCTAATGGTAGGTGGGAATGAGATGATCTTTAGGATCCCTCCTAACCCAAACTGTTGTAGGATCAGTTTTTTTATTTATTTATTGCTTCTAGGTGTCCAAACTGACTGTAAGGGATGCCTGCCCTTCAATCCTTGCTGTGCCAAGGCAGCTGGAGGGGGGAGAGCTTGCTGGAGTCACTTTTTGCTCCCGTTTTGTAAAGGTTGCTTGAAACTTGCCCTAAAAGTGAAATTCATCAATTTTTCAAATTGCCCATGCAGGGAAAAAAAAAAAAAAAAAAAAAAAGTGTAGATTTATCTTGGCTGAATAATTCATGGCTCCCTGGATGTACTCCTGATGCACTGCAGCTTTTCCCACTGCAGCCCCGGGTTCTGCAGGCTGCTTTCCTTGCAGGGCATTGATCTGGATGAAATGGAAACACAACTTGGAGACCAAAAAAAAAAAAAAAGATTTAGCCAGGGTACGAGGAGAGATGAGAAAGGGCAAAAAGAGGTTGTGGCTGCAGCTGGATCCAGTTCATTAGTTCATTCCTGCCTTTTTTTTTCTTTTTTT
>WBMY01014394.1:71645-82087 GCA_013397315.1 Donacobius atricapilla
TTTTTTGGGATGTCCAGCACTGTTGCCTGTTCTCTCTTGGTTCTCCCAGCTGGTGTTTTCAGCTCTTGCCTGGCTGACAGAAGCTGAGTGGAACGACAACAATTTCTGATGTCAGGGAACGCCCTGGACCCTGCTCAGAGGCTGCTGAACTCAGGGGTGTCAATCCAGCAAAACAAAAACGCGGGGAAAATAGGAAGGAAAACCCAGCGAAACAAAAGGTTGGCGCCTTCTGGAAGAAAAGGTGGAGATTTCTGTAGCAAAAATGAAAAATACTCGAAGGAAACGTTGTGATGTTTCCCCAGCTGAAGAAGAGGAGAGCAGGAGGTCCCACTGAAAATCTGCCATTTGAAGCTGCTCATCCATAGAATTTTATCAGAGCCAAACGTCAGGAGTTGAAGTCAAACCCACGCAGGAGATGAAAAATCTGTGGGTATTATTGGTGTTTAGGTCTATTGATCAAGAGGGTCTGGAAGATCTGTTATTTTAAATTGTTTCCAAGTGAAAAAATGGGATTGGCACGGGAGAGGCTGAGCTTTTGCCCGTGGGTAATGTTCCTGCCACCAAAACGGGCCGGTGATCCCAAAACCTCCCCTCGCTGATCCCTTCTGCTGGAAACCACAGCTTGCTTCCCAGATAGTTTGAGTAGCTGTTGTAAACACGAGCCTTTAAAATCATTTTTGTCTTGCTGGATTTATTAGCCCCCATCTGGAATTAATCTCATCTTAAGATAGGAGTTCTCTTCAGAGAAATAACGCAGTTTAATTTTTAAAACCTGGATGTGATCATTTTCTCCTCCTATTCGCTTTATACCCATTTCATACTCATTTTATTGTCAGACTCTGATTATTTGATCCCTCTCAATCCCAATAAATAACTGGGTTTTCTTGCAATGCTTTGGTGTTGTTTGGAGGTCATGGCCATCCTGTGGCAAATACTGATTGCAGAGCTCAGTGCACATTTCCTTTTTGAAAAGTTCACCTTTGAAAAACTTTCAATTACTTCGATACTGAAGGAAGACAGAAAAGAAGAGAAAACTCTGCTGAAGTATAAAGGCTGTTAATCTCTAAGAACTGCAGGTTTTCAGTCTCACTTTGATCCTTACTGTACCAAAACCACGCTGTTATTACTACTTTAAGTTTCTGAACCGCTCTGTAGAAATCACGCTGATGGAAACTTTTAATTTTAAATTTTCATTTATCTTTGTTTTTAATCAACTGAGCAGCTGTGTTGCAAGCAAACCTCTCATCCCAAAACCCATGGCAATACACTTTTTTTGGGAATGACCATCACAGCTGTGCTGCAGCCTGGAGGAACTTCCTATCTGCCCGCAAATTCATCTTCCTTTTTTGTATACAGCCATGAAAACAAATTGAAACAAAAGCCCTCTGTAATTTGATAATATTTTGAGTGGACAAGCCGTTTCCTTCAGCCCTCGGCGGTGCGGTATAAATAAAATACCAGAATTGCTGTTCCCGGAGGTGTCTGCAGCAGGATCTCTTCGGGATGAGCTCTTGCTCCTTGTTTTTCCTGGCAGAATCCATGGGATGTTATTCCCCATCTTCTTTTTGCTTTCTCCTACGTGAAAACCTTTGTGGTTGTGTGCAGCCCTCATCCTCTGATGGTGGTAGAGAGAAAATTTCCATATTCTGGCAACACCTCCAGTGTCCTGAGTGTGTGACAACACATCCCAGTGATGGTCACAAAAACCCCTCCCTTGGGCTGCCTTGCCAGGCAGAAAATATTCTTTATGGTGCATTAAATCCACCTGGTATCCTTAAATACGCATGAAATGAAACAGGTATTTCTCCCAAGGCAGGGTAATAAATATATTAATAAATGTATGGAAAGAAATGCTTTCCAAGAAATGGTCCTTGCTTTCCCTGCCTGGAGAAAACCTGCAGCAGGAATGCTTGGGTATTAGTTAAAAAAAAAGTTCCTATGTCTGAATTTTGGAGTTAAAACATTTGAAATAGTTAGGAAGACTTGAGGAAGGTAAATACATGGATTTTGGTGGCTCGTTTGGAGGAGTGTGTTGTCCTTCCTTTAAAAAAGAAGGAAAATGATGGAAAAGCGTTTCAGTACAAGTGTAAAATCCCTGAGTGCAGTGACAGCAGCTCAGGTTCCTCCCGGTATCACCAGGAAATTTGCCACACTTGAGATTTACAGTCAGGCAGTAATTTCTTCCCAAGCTCATCAAAAACAGCTCCAACCGCTCCGTATTTCCAGTGGCCTGGATTGCAGAGGTTCCGCTAGATTGACATTTCATTCACCTGCACTAAATTACTTTGCATCAACACACAGCTCTTAAAAATCCTCTAGTGTAGGATTCACCCCATTCCTGCCCTTTTCCTGCCTGCCCCGCTCCTTCTCCTGGTTTTTTCTGGCCACTCAAAACGCTTCAGCTAAACTTTTCTCTCTCTGTTAGGTTAATTCTCCGTGGATTTTGCTTCCTCCACTGCGCTAAAAAAAAAAAAAAAAAAAAAAAAGAGGGGATGGCATTCCTAATTCCACAGTTCCCCTGGGTGCTGTCCTATTAAAAACCCAGCAGGGCAGGCTTGAAATGAGGTTGGTTTTGTGCAGGTGGGTTGGCACTGCCTCTCCAAGGCAAAAAATTCGGTGGTTTGGGGGCTTTGCTCTTGTTTGTGGGCTGCTGTGTCAGGAGAAACAAGGCAGAAAAACCCCTGGAGCTCCTCCTCAGCAGCTGTGTGAGAGTTGCTGGAGTGTAAAAAATTAGTAAAAAAGTAAAAGGGAGAAAGGGGAGAAAGTAAGGGATGTCCACTGAAATTAGTGAAATCCAGGGATTAGTTCAGAGCTCTGTCCCAGTAAAACCCGGCTCCTTCACGGACCCTTCCTGGGGTTCCCCCAGTTCCCAGCTGCACTCCTGGGTGGCTTTCAAACAAAAATACATCGATTAATTTATTCCAGAGACATGACAGGACCTATAAAAATGGGTTTTTTTCCTTCTCCCCGAGGTGGCTGTGTCACAGCTCCTCTGCCCAAGCTCAGGGAGGACCCAGGATGTGGTTTGGGGCTGCAAAGATGATCTCAAAAGCACCATTTCCTCTTGCTCCGCCAGCCTTGTTTGCCTCCTGCCCTGACACTGCTCTGCCCAGCGAGAGCGGCTCTGGGAAGCTGAATTGGCAGAAAATGGGTTTTTTCCAGGTTTTTTCTGCTCCTGGTACCCAAAGGCAGGGGCCAACCCGGGAGCCAGGGAGGAAACACTGTGGTTTCAGGCACTTATTTTCAGAACAAACAGGACATAAAAACCTGGTTTTCCTCACAAATCCTCAGGTGAAGCTCAGTCCTCAGGTATTTCTGTGACTTGCAGCTGTTTCCATGTGATTTTTACACCTCTGTCTCATCAGAAATATTTTTCCTTTTCCTTTCCAACCCTTTCACTGCCTCCAAGGATTAGCTGAGCTCCTTCAGCCTTGGTGTTCCGGGTTTTTTTTCTGTATCCTATATATTTTCCAGGTTATTTTCTGTATAAAAAGCTGAGCTTTTTCTGTATTTATTTTGCTGCCTTTGGATGGGGTTGGGACATCAAAGTGCTGGTGGTGGGTCTGAGTTTTGGGAAGCTGTGGGAGAACTTTCAGCAACTCCAGAGGGGTTGGAGAGGTTTTTAAACAGCAGAATTCCTCCCTGATATTTTGGGAAAGGCTCAGTTTGGTGGGAAGGAGGCAGGAGAGGTGACTGAGGTGGTGTCTGAGCACTGGGGGTTGTTGTCTGTGCCTCCTTTGGGCAGGGTCACGATGCCTGGCCTGTCTCTGGTGTGATAAATTGTTTTTGCAGATTTAAAAGCACCCTGGAATAGGCAAGGCTTGGCAGATCTCCCTAAAGGCTGGATTAATATTCATCCCAGAGTTAAGAGCATTCCAAGGCTCCCAAACAGAACAGGGAGGAGGAATTTTGGAGGGGGGTTGAAGCTGAGGCCTCTCTGATCTAAAAGCAGGGCTGCGATTTGGGAGCCGAAGGAATTTTGGCAGCGGGAGGAGCGGCGCTCCTCTCCTTCCAGCCATGGCAAGGGAAATGAAATACAGCAGTGCAAAGGTTTTCTATTTACAGCTCCATAAATCCCCTGGGAGGGGAGGAATGGGCCCCTGGCACGGGCTCCAGGCTCTGGCACACATCCAGGGCCGTGCCACAGCCTGGCGCTTCTGGCTCCCTCAAAAGCCACTTGGAGAAGTCTCCTTGCTCAAACACCTCCCTGCGAGTGTGTGTGGTGCTGGGTTCAAATAAATCTTCGATGCTGAGATCCCTGCTCGGCTTAAAACCAAACTCTGTTAGTGCAGCTTCGGATCTGGGTGGTGTTTGTGGAGGATAAAGTGTTTTATTCTTGATTTTATTTGTGGTGATTTGTGAAGTCGTGGAGATAAAGTGGTTTATTCCTGATTTTATTTGTGGTGATTCGTGAAGTCATGGAGATAAAGTGGTTTATTCCTGATTTTATTTGTGGTGATTCGTGAAGTCATGGAGATAAAGTGGTTTATTCTTGATTTTATTTGTGGTGACTCAAGAAGTGAGAGGCACCTCTTGGAAACGGAGTGGCTGAAATTGAGCATTTTGCTCATAGAAAAAGTGCCAGGGAAAGAGAGGAGTTGGAAAGGGAATTCCTGGGGATAAAGAGCTCCAGGAGGGAGCTGGGATGGTGTTTCTGTGCTGGGCTCTGAAGTGAAGGAATTGTGATAAACTCCCAGCTAAGCAATAAATCAAGTCTGTGCCCTGTTATTCCATCATTTTTACGTGATCCAGTTGAAAAATACTCCTGTTTTTTTGTTTATTTGACAGCGATACCACTCTAAATTAAGTTGGGGAGGGAAGCTGGAGCTCAGCTGCTGCCTTCATCGAGCCAGTGCTGAATATACCAATTTCCTGACATTTCCTGACTGAATTTCTTCACTGAAATGCCCCATTATTACATTTGTTTAGCAAACTTTCCTTCTCTCTCGGCCTCACGGCTTGCACTTCGCACATTCTCAGGATCCCGTTTATTTTCATTTTTTCAATGGAAAATGCGTGTGATTCCGGAGGGGCTTTTTGTGCTTCCTGACGTGTTTGGCATCGTCTCAGCCAGATCGCTGGATTTATAATTGCTTTAACGCCAAAGCAGCCATCCCATTTGATGTTTGCTCCCTGAAAAGTCAGGGATTATCTAATAATAGCTGGAAGTTTGCTAAATAAGGCCCTAACCAGCACGTTTTCTTGTGCATATAAAGATTTAGTAATTAGTTTTGCTCTCTCTGGTGAAGGAAACTGGGTATAGGTGGAAATCAGCTCTGATCTGATGAGTTTGGGACCCCAGGGGCTAAACCTAATCAATTCTTGGATTGAGGTCTGTTTATTTTTAAAGTAATTGTCTAAGCTGGTTGTTTTAAGGTGAATTTTTGTCTATTTAAGTGTGTCTGTCTGCAGTGGAATCAGTCTGGGCAATGACGTTTATTTAGTGATATTAAAGACTCCTGATAGCTCTGATTAAACTTACGACTAAAATCAGGCGGAATGCAACAAAACTAAATTAAATTTTTGAAAAAAAATACCAATTTCTTAAAAGACAACGCAGTTAGGATGACTCTATTTGTAATTTATAAATAACTTCCACAGAGTAAATCTTAATTTGCGCTTTATTCATGTGTATAAAAGGAAATTAAAAACAGGTCAGGTCCTGAGGAGGAACCAAGTTTTCCAAGTGCTTTTAAGCCGCTCTTTGGTGTGGTGTGAGATGTTTGTTCCCTGCCTGCATCCCGAGCTCATCCCACGGGAGGGAATTCCTGGAGCTGCGCTGGAGACACTTCAAGGCTCCCAGGGCAACCCTGTTTGGGTCAGGCTCAGATTTGTGTCTCTGTCAAAGTGCCAGGAGTCACCCAGGGGAAAAAAAAGCTTCACATCCCCCGGGTTCACCCGAAAAATCCAAATAAGTGACAGAAACGAGATCATTTCATCTCCTTCCTTCCCCTATGTCAGAGAAATGTGCTGCTCATCCTGCCAGACGTGGCAGAAGGGGAGGAGGATTTGTTTATCTGCCCCCACAAAAAAAAATAAAAATAAACAAATCTCTTGAGGTCAGTGCTGACATTTGATTTTAAACCAGGGATGATGTTCATGCAGCAGCTTTGGGAGGGGGAAGGTTTTTTTCTCCGCAGTAGATTGTGCTGTTTTAGCTGTATTGTGAATATTGAGCTCAGTGAGGGGTGCTGGGCCCAGCACCAATCCCTGCCAGCCCGCAAATAAATGTTGCTATAACTCGGAAAAAGCGGGGAAAAAGGTTGTTTATTATATATTTATTTGTAAAAATCAAAGTGACAGTCTCTTCTCCTCTAAAAAAACCCAGCAGCACGGGAGTGTCATTTTGGCACCCTTTAATTTGGAGTATTTGCCGGAAATAGCAGGGAGCACAATAAAAGTGACTTTAATGCTTCACTTTGGCGAGGAGCAGCCCCAAAAGTGGTGTTTTTGTGTTCAATCCTTGTGTGGCGCAAGGCAGTGAGGGAGAAACAGGAAAACTTGATAAGAATCCCTTGTAGACCCCGGAATGGCTTCGGATGGCAAATTTGAGGGGTGAAAATTACAAATATTTTACAGCTGTAAACACTCAAAGAGAGATTTTTACATCAGAATTTCCCTTTCTTAAGAATTCATTCGACCTGACACGAGCCAAACATTTTGGAGAGGTTAAGATAACAAATCTCTAATTTTAATAGTTGATCCCCTGCAAACTCAATTATTCTTCACCAGAGTAGAAAGGATAGTGTGGATTTATTAATGTGGCTTTAGAAATTTTCCTCTTCCAAAACCTAAAGAGATTATTATTTTTTAGCCCCAAATAAACCTCCTGGGATTATATTAACGGGTTGCTTGTCAATAAGGATTACAATATAAGGAATTTAGGAAGTAGCTATATTATATATAATAATAATAATAAATTTCTTTTATTATATATTATATCACAACAATCTAAGTTATATTATGTTATAATACCAAGGATTTTAGGTGTGGTTTTATAAGGAATTTGGAGAGCAAGGGATGTTTTTAGAGGACCACTTGACCTCTGTGTCTCCAAGACATTCAGCTTACTCCTAAGGTTTTAAATCAACTTCCAAAGGTTTCATTCCTGCCCAGCAGTCGCCCAAAAATTGATATTTCTGGTGTTCTGGCTTGTGGTGTGTGGATTTGTCCCCACAAATTCTATGCCTTAAATAGAGAGACACTGAGAGGAAAAATAAATCAGTTTTTATCTCGTTTCTCTTCATCACTGTGGCCTTGCCGTGCCCTGGTTTCAGCGCCGTAGTTTTTGTAGAAAAATCCTGGATTCCTTTTTGATAGGCATGTTTTTATGTAAAATTAGCCAATTATCACATCCTTGCCAGCATCTTCCTTCCAAAAACTTCACCCCCTGATCCTTGTGGTTTGATCCTCCGACCTGAATTGATTTTGAGTTCAAACCTCGTCTCATCTTTCTTTCCCTCCTCTCTTCCCGACTTCTCCAGCGCTTTTGTTTTCCCTTTATCTTCCTCTGCCCAAGTTCTGGGGGAGTCCCTGGCAGCTGCCCCTTGGTCCTGCTCTTTCTTCTCCTCCATCCCGAGGTTCACAAATTCAGGAATATTCAGAATTCCCCCTCTGCTCCCTGAGGTTCAGAAATTCCAGAATATTCAGAATTCCCCCTCTGCTCCCTTAGTTAGGTTCAGAAATTCCAGAATATTCAGAATTCCCCCTCTGCTCCCTTAGTTAGGTTCAGAAATTCCAGAATATTCAGAATTCCCCCTCTGCTCCCTGAGGTTCAGAAATTCCAGAATGTCCAGAATTCCCCCTCTGCTCCCTTAGATAGGTTCAGAAATCCCAGAATATTCAGAATTCCCTCTCTGCTCCCTGAGCTGTCGCAGTTCCCGGCCACGTCCTGCTCATCCATCACTTCAATTCCAATTTCCCTGCCTGACAGTCTCTATATCTGAGGGCCAAATTGTGCAACACCTTGACAAATATTCCTTAATTTCCTGCCACTGGGTGTGTTTTGTCCTTTTTTTTTTTTTTGTGGTGTTTCCCAGCTGGTTCCCAGCACAGCTGCATCAAAGGAAGCAGTGAGGGGCTTTCTCTGGTCATTAATTCCCTTTTTCTCCTCGGTTTTTCCCAGCGTGTTGTTGGTGCTGAGCTCTCCCACTGAAGTCCTGGCGCTGCCAGGCTTGGCTCCGGGCTCGGATGCAGCTCGTGTTTTGGATGCTGAGCTGCCCTGTCCATCTTTTCCTGCTGGGAAGGACTCCTGGATCCCCACTGCCTCCTTCTTATCTCTCCGTGGGGTTTTTCTGCGCAAATTCTGTGGCTTTGGGAGGAGCTTTGCTGGTTTGATTCGAGGGAATTGTGCTCTGTGATTTTATAGGGTGAGCGTGCGGAGCTCAAAGGGTGAGTTTGATACAGAAGTTAGCGCTAACAATAATAAAATCCGATATTTTTGTAATTCTCTGTGCGGTGTTCCAGGAATCTGGGGGGTTGTCAGCTTTCCACATTAACCGCTCGCTGCTGGAGCAGCACCTGGCTGTGCTTCCCTCAGAATCCTGGAATGGTTTGGGTGGAAGGGACCTTAAATCCCACCCCAGCCATGGCAGGGACACCTCCCACCGTGCCAGGCTGCTCCAGCCTGGCCTTGGGCACTGCCAGGGATCCAGGGGCAGCCTCGGCTGCTCTGGGAATTCCATCCCAGCCCTGCCCACCCTCCCAGGGAGCAATTCCTGCCCAGCATCCCACCCATCCCTGCTCCCTGGCGGGGGGAAGCCATTCCCGCTGTGCTTTTTGAGTCCTGATTTTTCCCTTTGCTGGAGAAGCTGTTCTCCTTTCCCTGGCTAGATTTATTATTTCAGCCCTTAGTGCCAGGAATGTGAAGCGGAGTTGAGGGAGTACAGAGTGTAGTTCAGGATTTTCCGTGTATTTGTGAATGAATAAATCCCTTTTTTTGTAGCTTCTCCCGCACCTCGGTGATCTCCGTGGGTCCAGCTTTGTCCTCCCAGGGCAGCAGGGTGAGGGATTGTCCTGCAGTGCTGCGGCTCTCGGTGGGTCTCCCATGAGATTTCTCCTCAGCTCGGAGGAGCACTCTGCTCCTTGGCTGGAATTCCAGACAAATCCGTGGCTCTGCACCATCCTCAGGCACTTCCCTGTTGTTTTTTATCTTCTTTTTTCTTTCTTTTTCCTTTTCCCCAGGGATTTTTTCCAGCTTCCAGCTGCCTTCGTATCTCTGTTTCTTCAGCGGGGTCCAACTCTGACAGGTGTCCTCACGCAGGGCACCATTATGTTGCTTTTTATCTTCTTTNCTTCCCCAGCACTTTGTGAGGGGAGGAAAAGGAAAGAACAATGCCTTGTGTGTGCAGGACAACAAAATAATGAAAAAAAAAAAAACCTCAAATCTGCCTGCCTGGCATGGTGTGCTCCTAGAAGGGAATTGTTCTGGCAGAGCTTTCCCTCTTCGCCTGCTGCTGGAATGTCATCCCAGTCATCCCCCTCCAGGCCTGGCTGTGCTGACAAAAGAGCTTTTGATTTGATTATCAGCACTGAGAAATGGCCTGTGGTCCTTACATTCCTTCCTTAAAAACTGCTTTTCCCCCCGGTATTTCGGGAGGACAGCAGTGAATTATTCTTGGTGTCACTTGTTTGCAGAGTGACTCTGTGGTGTTTTAATTACACCCCGAGGTGTCTAATGAGCTTGGAGGGGAGGTGACTTCCAGTGAGAGAGCTGAATGAGGAGAAAAATCAATATTTAAATATTCAGCCAGGGCCAGATACCTGCAGTGAATCCCCCCCACCCTGAGCCGGGCCTGCTGCTCCTTCTTCCATCAGCTCCATTATTATGGAGATCAGCGTCTCCAAAATAACATCCCGCATCTTCCAGGACTTTCTGCTCTTGGATCATTATCATTCAGGGAGAGTTTAATAGCAGCCCAATGAATTCACTAGATTAGGCCCTAATCATTTCAAGGCAGATGGGCACAAATTAGCTATCACAGGGCTGAGGGCTGGGTAAGTATCCGGCTAAATGTTTAATGACACCAAATCCCAAAAACGAGCTCTCCCATAGGCAGGGAAACAGGAGGAATAAAAAACCACCCAGTGCCATTTAACTGGAACGTGAGTGGCTTCAGGATGTCGAGAGCAAACGCTCCTGGGCTTCTGGGGGGAAATAAAAGCTCCAGCGCAAGTACAGGAGTTCATCCCCAGCCTGAGAATGAAACCTTCCACGGCTTTCCACCTGGATGTGGCTCCTTTTCGCTTGGAGTGTGAAATCCTTTGCCTGGGATAGGAGTTCCCTGGGATCCTCCAGGAATTGGGAATAAATGATCGCAGGACCTTGTTGTTTCAGTCCCAGCTTCCCTTTCCCCTTCTTTTTCCTTTCCTTTCCTTTCCTTTCCTTTCCTTTCCTTTCCTTTCCTTTCCTTTCCTTTCCTTTCCTTTCCTTTCCTTTCCTT
>WBMY01014394.1:91536-111547 GCA_013397315.1 Donacobius atricapilla
ATGATCTTTAAAGTTCCTTTCAACCCTGAATGTTCTATAATTGTATGCCTCTGCACTAGGCAATCACTACAGATTGTTTTCTGAAAGGATATAAAGAATACATGTATATTATTTTTTGAGCTTATGCTACACCTTCTGGGGCATATAGGTGTTTGCAGAATCTTACAGAACTAATGACAGAGCATAGCCTAATTTACTGAAAATTCTCAGGAAAAAGCAAACATTTTTTTCTCCCTCTAATTTTCAATTTCTTCAGTCCAAAGGTTTAGGATCATTAGAAAGCCAAGAAAAGCTAAAATGAAACTAGCAAAGTCAAACAAGTCCCAAACTCCCAGAAATTAAGACTTTGGCTTTGAAGGAGTTGTTACAGGTCTGTGCCTCATCAGTAGTTATAGTTTCCAGAGAGATGCAGGTAGGGATGCAGACTTACTAACAGAGACACTCACTAACACAGCATGCCAGATTTTAGTGTGAGGATAGCATACACAGTCACCAGGTTTCTTTCGTGTGGGTGGCCACAGATAAACCCCAGAAGAGTCACACATATAGCTCATAGCACTCATTTGCAGAGATTCAGAGCCAGTAACATTTTGTTGCAAAATGTTTAAACCATTTTCAATAAAAATACAAGAGCTTTTAAAAAATATACTCATTACCTTTTATACATAAATATATATATATATGTGTATGTATGTTGGGTTTTGACCCTCTGTGCCAGAAATACCACGTTTTGGATCATGGGCTGCCTGGTTATGTGGAATTTGGATATATTACATGAATTTTATGTTGGCAGAACTCCCCTTTCCCCTGAACCATCCCGTCCCTTCTTCCACTCCTCCCTGCGGTGTCCCTGTGAGGGAGGGCACCTCTGATTCCCTTTTTCCCAGAATGGGAGCTTTTCTTTCTCCTGGTTCTCCCCTTTCCTCTTCCTCTCATCCCCTGCCTGCCCCAGCATTTCTTCCTGGCATTGGCAGGAGAAAAATCCCTTTTTTCGCGGCAGTTTNCAGGCAAAACTGGATTTTGCTGCCGCAGAGCAGCTCGGCCCCAACCCCAATCCCAGCTTTGTGCAAGCCTTTAAATGGCCCCGAGGAGAAACCCAAGCAAAGCCTAGAAAATATTCAGAGGAGACGATCTGGTGAGGGGAAAAAAAGCCACTTTGAAGGGCTTATTTAGTGTGAAATAGCTGCAGAGGAGTCACTGGAGTGTTCCCTCCGTGCCTGGCCATTAATATTTATCTTGGAGGAGCTGAGAAGGCAGAAATGGAAATGCTTTGGTGTCGGTCCATTAGGCTGGAGGGGAGACAGGAGATCACATGGAGGTGTTCACTGACCCTGAAAGATGGATCTCTATAACATTAGATAGAATTTTATAACATATTAATATATAATATATCAATATTTTATATTTTATATATTACAGAATAGATAATTCTATACTATTAATGTAATATATATTATATTTATATATTTATATATTATCTTAATATAACATTAAATTTTGGGGGCTGCTGAGGGAAGCGTTTGTGTTAATGGCTTTCCCTGGGTTAAAGCTGGGACCTGCTCAGCCTAATGACCCTTCCCAGCCTGGCCTGGGGAGGAAAAAAGGAGCTGGAAGCTTCTTCCCAGCCCCAAATGCACACCCAGAGCCATGTCTGAGACCCAGGGTCACAAATCCAACCCTGAGTTGAGTTTGTAGAGGAATTTGGCTCTTGAGAGAGCTCAGGGTTGGTTTCTCGACTGTTCTTCACGGGGAATTTGCAGCTGGAGCTGTTTCTTTGGAGAGGATTGGTGTGGATCTGTAAAGAGCCAGCTTTTCTCCTCTGCGCTGACCAGAACTGCTTCCTAAAATGGAGCAGAAATTCCTTTTCCCTGGCTCCAACAGGACAAAATCATCGCACAGTGCCCAGTGATGACCTTGAAATGAAGAGGGTGTCCTGCTCTGTGGGGTTTTTTTGGGGATTACTGTTTCCAGTTCCCATTTTCGCTGGAATTCTGCTGCAGGTCATGAATATAAAACACACCTTGCATTCCCCACGGAGTTGTAACTCCTTGGTGAAGCCCCAAAGACAGTAATTTATTAAAGGTGCTTTGAGGAGGTGCACCCAAAAACTGAGTGAGGAATATCTGTCCCTTACCTTTCATGTTTTGCAGGAAAATCTGTTTTGTCAGCTGGTTCTGGCTGAGATTATTGCATTAAACTGAATATATTGGTATCTAGGAATCCCTGCAGTTGTGTTCCTCGAGAGCAGCTGCAAAACCACAGGCAGCAGAGGACTAAATGAAAATCAAATTAATTAAAATTTTGAGAATTAAAAATCACAGAAGTGTTTTAAACACTCCAGACTTCACCACCATTTTTGTGGCCTGTTAATTATTTGAGTTTNTCCTCTTCCTCTCATCCCCTGCCTGCCCCAGCATTTCTTCCTGGCATTGGCAGGAGAAAAATCCCTTTTTTCGCGGCAGTTTGCAGGCTGGAATTCAGCAGGGCAGCTCTGACAGTTTCTATTCAGCAGGAACCTGCCCTTGGGTGGTGTCAATAGTGGCATTTTCTATTCCATTTCTATTAATCCGCCTGACAGCTTCCTCCTGGAAGGACAGCTCCTCTTGGAATTCTGGCAAGAAAACCAGCAAACTTCCCTCTGGAACGGGAGCTGCTGCTCCGTGTGCCTCAGATCCCAGGGCAGGAGGGAACCATGGAGATTTTCAAGTTTAAAAAGTGCCTTTCAAAGGGATATTTTTCCCCCTGCTCTCAGCAAAGCATCAGCTCCGTGCTGGGAGTTGTCCCTGGGAGTGAAGTGCTGCTTTTGCACAGAGGTGCCAGGGTGGGACTGGGACGGAGCAGAGCTCTGGGCTGCATTTCAGGCTGCACAGCCCGCAGGGTAAATAAATAAATCCTGCGGTTCAGCCCCGCGCCTCAGCTTTGGGAAGATGCTCATTCCGGCTGGAATTCGCCTCGGCCCCAGCCCCTGTTTGGGCTGTTCAGGGAGCAGCCCCCAGGTTGTCAGGCACATTTCTCCTGCCCTGCACAAGTACTCCTGGGCTGTGTCAGGTACATTCCAGAATTTCCCTTGCCGTGGTTTCTCCAGGTGAGGACGTGTTTGTGCGGGAGTTGTTCGCTCTCCGTGGCTGAATGGGCTTCAAGGTGTTCCGTCGTCTCCTCTGAGAGGGTGAAGGTGAAAGCAGCTCACCTTGGCGGCTGAGTTTTGAGTTTTCCCTTCAGTTTTGGGTGGTAAAACCTGCCCAGGGATGATGGAAAGCCTGGCTGTGAACAGTTTGCCTTTTATTGCGATTTATTGTTGCATTTTCCCGCAGGAATTGTACTTGTTTTCCGTGGTGGACCCACCTCAGCACTCAGCGTAGAGCCAAGCACCAGAATTCTGAAGTTGATTTAATTAGTGTGCAACATCATCAACCCCAGTGCCAGGCTTGCCCTGATAAAGAATTTATGAGAACAGATCATGTTATTGCAGATTTACCAAGGAGCTGACTTTGTGTGCACAAGGTTTTAAAAAAGTGACAAGGTTTAAAAGTGACAACCTCACTTTTATATCTTGTCCCAACTCCAGCAACTGTGGTTAAGTCCTTTATTTTGGTTTTGGAAATCTAAATAAGAATATGTATCTAATATATAATATATTAATCTAGGAATATATAATATATAAATCTAAATAAAAATAGCAGTGTCCTTGTGTAGACGAAAGCCTATCAGTGCTCAATTTCTCTGGGTCCCATCACAGACATGAATTGTGCCTTTCCTGCATCGCCCCCAAAAAATGGGCAAAATGCTGCAAATCGTTCTTCTCCAGGTGATGCTGCAGCATTAGGAATAAATACTGTTCCTGGGATAACAAACCCTGGCTCCTCTTCCAGGCTTCAGACTGGCACCGAGGGCTACAGAACATCCAGTCCCCAAAAGACTCCACAACTCCAACTCCCAAACCAAATCACCTCCTTTTTCCCTCCCCTGCTGTGTCAGAAACAACAAAGCAGGCTGGAGCTGTCAGCAGCCCAGAGGAAGGAGAGCATTTTCCTGAATTTCCCTCCCAGCTTTTCTGGCAAGGGCTGCGCATCATTTATCTTTAAACAGTTTTGCTTTGCTCTGAGTTGCCTTCGGAGTTCAAAGAGACGACAGCTTTGGGGAGAGGAATTTTGTTGCAGTGTGTGTAAAGCAAGAGGGTGTTTGTGTAGTACTTGCCTGGCACTAGAGAGGCTGAATTTATTATTTATACAGGTGGTATAATATAGATAGACAGGGAATGTATTTATTCGAGCTCGTGTTGTTCAGAGGGATGGAATTCCTGCAATATTCCGAGTGTTGCTGCCCTCAATGAGGTGTAAACGCTGCAAGCAGCTTCAATTAAATTTTTTGATGGAATTAATGCGGTCAGAGATCCTGGGAGCATCATCAGCTTCCTGTCAGAATCTCTAACTGGTCACTCCTGAGCCCACCGTGTCCCCAAATGCTGCTGCGGGTGCTTGGGCATGGAGAGATGGAGAAATCCCATATTTTTGGCAGGAAAATCCCAAACCAACAGCTTCACCTGCGCTGGTTTTGTCACTGGAGCAGCAACAATTTCAGGGTGCAGAGGGAAGGGCCATGGACAGGAGGGGTTACTGGATCCATGGAACCACACCCAGACGTCTCCCTGCTTTTTCCTCCATCCCCGGGGTGATTTCGGAGAGGGAGAAATTCCATCTCTTGATTTTTAAACGTTGCCTTGCAAAGGCAGCACTGGAGAAGCGGCAGGTTCCGCCAGCAGAAGGTGCAAGTTGTTCTTGTCTTCCTGAAATGAATAAATGTGAGGTTATTCCTTACTCCAGGAAAGCCAGGGCTTTGTAGTTTATCCATTTATTATGAACGTTTAGGAATGTCGCTCATGTATTCCAAAATGCTCCATCCTGGATTGGTATATGGCTTTGCCCTCACATCTGAAACAAAAATTGTATCTGAAACTCAAATCTTAACTCTCTTACTCCTTAGTTCTGTGCTAAGGTTTTCATCTGGGTTCTGGAATCTGTGTCTGCAATGTTTGTGCCATTAGAAATTCAGGGAGAAAATCCTGACGTGTGAGTCCCGTGTCAGCAGCAATTTGGGCACTTTTGTCAGGAATAAAACCCCCCTGATTAATGGTTTTTAAGCATTGCATGTTATGTGCTCAATAAACTCTCCTAAGTGCAGAGGTGAAGGCACTTGCAATTAGGGTGAGAGTAGGAAAATGCCCTTTAAATTACTGTTTTGCTTTAAATGTTTGAAGAATTAGAAGAGCAGAGTTAACATTCTTAAGGCTGCAATCGCCTAAATTTAAAAACGGAGTTAAGTTTCTGCTCTTTGCAGTGTGTCCCACACTTCCCCCACACTCATTCTGTGCTGTTCACACTATTAGATTTAATTTGTAGGGCTTTTTCTTTTTAAAGATGCTAATTTTGCATGAACAGGAGGAAAAAAAAAACCCCTTCCAGCTGATGGAATTAAAATGCATGGTCGTGATTTCATCCTCACTCCGTGCTCGGGATGAAGTTCCTGAGCCAGGAGGGCGGCTGAGGACAGGGATGGGACAGAGCTGTGCCCCTCAGAGGGAATCTCTCACCAGACATTCCCAAATCACAATTTATTCCCCTGTTTTCCCTGGGATTCAGCCTTCAGGTGTGCCAGGAAAGTCAGCAGCAGCACCAAGCTTTGCCCGTAGCCACAAATAACTTCAGGCGAGCAGTTTGTGCTTGGCTTTCCTTAATTCCAGTGATTTAATTCCTGTTCCCTCTGCTCCGTAAAACTCAGCTGGCTTCCATGAAAACACCACTTCCACTGCTGCTGTTTCCCTTCTGTAATCACCCAAAAGTTCTGTTGTAATCACCCATCTTTAATGAAGTGGAGGAGAAGCCACAAATACCAACCGCTGGTGGAGCTGCCTGCTGCAAGCACAGAATTCCTGGGGTTGGCCAGGAGCTGGGATCTTGGAGAGCTGACCAGAATCATCATCATCATCACCATCATCATCACCATCATCACCATCATCATCATCATCACCATCATCATCATCACCGTCACCAAACATGAGGAGCCTCCTACGCCCCAAACTTCTCCTCCTCAAGGTTCTCATCTCCTCGGCAGAGCCCAAGCACTCAGAATGAGGCAGCAATTTGGTTTAAACAGAAATTCATCCGTTTTCCTGCAGGCTGCTCATTAAATTTTAACTTCTGCGGTCTTTTCCAGAAGGGCTTGGAGCAGGATTTTCCCTTCGCTGGGGTAAATGACTCCTCTCTGGAGATGCTGGGGCTGTGGGGTATTGAAGGGTGGTGTTGCACAGGTTCTAAAGCTGGCAAACACTTTTAATTTACTGAATTAACCTCTGGACTTGCCTGAGAGTAGCTCAAAACACCCAGCACAGAGCAGACAGCTTTTTTTTGGTTTATAGCCACGGTTTGAGTACAATTTACTTCATTTGTCATCTTCTGTAATTATTTTTCTAATGCTGCATCTAGTGCAGGGAACAATACATGAATTTGAATAAGCTGTGAAAAGCTGCTCATGAGGGGAATAATAACAGTTTAGAAGTGTGGAGGTAGTTACTTACACTCAGTCATTTCTTTTGAAAAAGGAATAATTTAGGGAATAAATTAAAGGAATTTTCTTTATTTTCTTTATTTTCAGCCTTTATTGATAATAATGTTGTGGCTTGTCCCCAAACGCCCCGGGAGGTGTGAGTTACGTGTTATTGGGAGGGCAATTTCCTTCTATTAACCTGAATTAGCTAAAACGGTGTCTAATCACCAGGCAGGAGTTGGAGCTGCACGTGAAATGGGGAACAAACCTTTCCAGGGAGCTCGGAGAGAATGGAGAGTCTGGCAGTGGAGTGCTGTAATTAATGGTGCAGTCGCCATCCCTGAAGTGTTTTAAAAAGGTGGGGACGTGACCCCCGAGGACGTGGTTTAGTGGTGCCGGTGGTGTTGGGGGTGAGTTGCACTCGAGCCTTAAAGATCTTCCCCAGATTTAAGGATTCCCTGATTAATCTGACCCATCCTGGTGTGTAATTGGATCATTTCCTGCTCATCTTCCAGCCTGTTAAACCCTGGGAAGGCGGTGCCACGTGCCCTGGTGTGAAGGAGGTGCCACATCTGGCAGGATGAGGGGCAGGGTGAGGGTTTAAAGTGAAAAAGGACAGGTTTGGATTCGGCCGAAATCCCTCCCTGTGAGGGTGGGGAGGCCCTGGATGTGATTCCCGGAGCAGCAGTGATTCCAGGGGGCAGAGGGAAGGGCCACGAGCAGGAGCGGACCCCAGGAGGGGTTACTGGATGCAAGGGCAGCCGGACAGAGCGCCCTGGCAGAGCGCGAGGGCTCCCTGCCCGTGGAGCGGGACGGGATTTAGGTCCTTGCACCCCACAGCACTTCGTGATCCCACGGTTCTGCTGCCCCTTGTCTTCCCCCAGACATCCAGACCTGCAGAAGCCCAAGTTTTTGGGCAAACCCTTTGGTTCCATCCTCCTTTTCCCCTGGCTGGAAGGCGTGTGCGAGCGCAGCGCCGTTTCACCTGCCGGCTGTCCTTGTGCTGCTGCTGCTGCGCCCTTCGTGCCCTGCTGCTGAGCCACGTTCTTCTCACAGCTCCTGCTCCCTTCGCTGCCAGCGCCCGCCTCTGCTCTCCGGGCTCTGACCTTCACAGCTGCCTTTGCTTCTGCTACTCATAAATCACTTCCTATGCTTTTATCAGGGATTTTTTTTTTTTTTTCTCTTTTTTGCCAAGTGCAGGGCTTTATTTTCCAGCTGTCAGCACTTAGTTAAAGTGTGCCAATGTCACTCCCCCCGAAATGCTGCCAGGTGGGGACAGAACTTCCTTATCGCCGCTGATCTCTGCCTGAAGTGTCTCTCTCCACAGATTTATCTCCACTGTGTAAGGTCTCCCATCTCAGGTTCTTTATTTAGGAGAAACTCAACAATTCTTGTGTCGTTGTGGCCTGCAGGAGTTCTGGTTTATATTTGGATTTTGCAGTTCTTGTTCTTCGTGGAGGAGAGACCGGGTTGGTGAAATAAGATAAAAAAGCATTTATCCAGAGGGATGTTCCATGCAGGAAGCTGCACTCTGAGCAGATCCGAGCTGGGCAACTCTCTCTCCCCAGCTCTGCTATTTTCCCACTGAATTTCATGAAAGAATTCCGTGATTTGTTCTTTTCCCTTTCCTCAGTCTCACAGGACTAGGCTGCACTTCTCAGTCAGGTGCTTTGGGCAAATTCACTGTTCTGGTTCTTCACATTCCCTTCCAAACCCTTGTGGTTGCCCTGAAAGGAGAATAAAGGAATTTTGTTAATACCATTCACCGAATTTGATTTTCCTTCCCATCCCTTTCACCTCACGCCGCGGAAACGTGGAACGTGCGACTCAATTAAGAAAGAACAGAGTTCATTAAAACCCACAGCGGAGCTCTGGCTTTGGGGATTGACTCAAATGAGCATCTCGAGCCAGGACCAAGGAGCAATCCCGTGTTCCAGCCCAGCCGACATCCTTTGGAAATGTTCTTGGACAGCGCCACGCCAAGCAGCGGCGATGAAAAGCTTTAATGGCACAAATTTGCTGCTGGCTAAATACAGAATTAGGAGGGCTCTTCCTAGAAGCTGGCAAGTCTCTGCCTGGAAAAAGAGGGGATTATTTGGATTTAGTGAAAGAAACAAAAGCTGGAAAAAAAATCCTTTGTGGGCTGCGCAGGGAGGTGTTGGATGTGGAGCTGCAGAGGTGACTCTGGGGGATTATTAACGTGGAATTTCGCCCATCCAAGGGCCGTCCTTGGCCACTTTTTGTTTTTGGGGTTTAATGTCAGTGCCATGGGAACGTGGTGGGAAAGAGCAGGACTGTCCCTGTGGAGGATAATTGGCGTTAAATCAAGTTTTCCTTGCATCTGTGTGGGAAAACTGCCTGGCCAAGGAGCATTTTTGGGACAGAAGTGTGGCCACGGGGCTTTCCTTGGTGATTTATCAGGTCACATTCCTGTTTTTCCGTGTCCCTTCTTCTCCCAAACCATCTGTATTCGAGCAGTTCTTGGTTGTTTTAATCATTTGTCACCCATTCCTTCAATCTTCTTTCACCATTCCTTGATTTGGTGCGTCCAGGCTCTGTTTCCCAAGGTCCCATCCCCGTCTCCGGGTGTTTGTCGGGTGTTGATGTGAAAATCGAGCCCAGGCTGGATCCTGGAGCAGGAATTTCTGTGGCTTGAGTGTCATTCCAGCTTTTCTCCCGGCAGTTTCCACGCAGAGCGGGCGCTTTGCACATCGGGACACAACAATTCCCTTTTCAAACGCAGAATTCACAAACATCCTGCGGTGACACCACTCCCAAAAATGCCTCCCAAAATAATCCCGAGAGGGACACATCAAAGAGGGACCTTGTCAAAATTTCCCCCAAAATAAACCTGGTTAGGATGTTGGAATTAATAACATTTTGTGTTGCTTCCTTGAGAAAAGATCTTGAGAACTTCAAGGTTTGTTGTCTATTTTTAAAGCATTTTCTCTCTCGGTGGTTTCAGTACTGTGGGTTTTAATTTGATTTCTGAGTTAGGGTTAAGGTAGGCTGGCTTTTCCTTCAGTCCTACATCTATGTACAGGCAGTGGTGAAAAAATAATTAAATTATGCCCATAATGATTACACTGTTCCCTGGAGTGGGATACCACCAGGAATGGGATGCCCCAAGCACTTTATTTAGAAATCATATATAAATTATATCTATGTAAATTACATCCGTAACATATCATGTTCTAGACAGGAAAATGAGATTTTTTTTTCCTCTATTTGTTGAGGTTTAGGATTATGTCAGGTATCCTGTTCTGTTCACACCACTGCTCTGGAGCTTCCCTCAATTTTCCTTGACTTCCAAGGAATTTTCAATCATGGCCACTCCATTTTTTTCCCAGGAAACCTCTGTGTAAACTGATTTAAATGCTTCATGTCCTTGGTTTTGTCTTTCTGTGACCTGATTGAGCTCTTTAATCCTGCAGAGCGGGGCAAACCGGCAATAAAACTCCCGAGTTTTACCCTGCCACATCCAGTGATGCCACCCAGACTTCAGACAGGCCAAAACGTCCTATTTTTAAACCCAAAATCATGCTTTGAAGTATTTATTCCAGCCAGAAAAGGCCCTGGGATCAGCAGAAACTGGATTTTATTTATGCCAGAGGTACAAAATAGAGGTTTTTGCTCAGAGACACACAGAGATTGTGCCTTGCAGAGATTTAGGCCTGGAAATGGGAATACTTTGATTTTTTTTTTTTTNACCTCTCTCCTTCCTTCTCCCAATGCCCCACAAAGCAGAAACTTCAGAAACTTCGGGATTTGCATCCCCTGGTTTTCCCCCTGGGATTCCTGCAGTTGTTCACGACCAAAAAATACGAGAAAGTTCCAAAAAAAAGTGATGGAGATATTGAGGGAAAGCTTTTGCTTCCCTTCTTTCTGGTTACACCGTTTGCCGTTTGGTTAAAAACTCCGAATCTGGCACCTTTTTTTATGCAAAGCACCTTGAATTGGAAACGGGCAAATGTGAAAGGTGGGATTTATTCCGAGTTCCCTGTGGGATTTATTCCGAGTTCCCTGTGGGATTTATCCCGAATTCCATGTGGGATTTCTCCTGAATTCCTTACGGGATTTATTCTGAATTCCCTGTGGGATTTATCCCGAATTCCCTGTGGGATTTATTCCGAGTTCCCTGTGGGATTTCTCCTGAATTCCCTGTGGGATTTCTTCTGAATTTCCTATGAGATTTATCCTGAATTCCCTGTGAGATTTATCCCAAATTCCCTGGGGGATTTATCCTGAATTCCCTCTGGGATTTATTCTGAATTCCCTGTGGGATTTCTCCTGAATTCCCTGTGGGATTTNGCAGAGATTGTGCCTTGCAGAGATTTAGGCCTGGAAATGGGAATACTTTTGTTTTTTTTTTTTTCCTGCTTAGCCATTCCTTGGCTAAAGGATTTTTTAGTTTCTTCGTTGGTTTCTTGCAAAGGAATAATGGGTGCCACAAAGCTCCCAGTGGGGTGAATTATTCTGGGTATTAATGCAGATTTCAACTGGTCAGATTTCCAGCTGTCAGCACATCTGGTAGATTTTTATTTCTTTCTTTTATATTTATAATACATATTATANAATTCCCTGTGGGATTTATTCCGAGTTCCCTGTGGGATTTCTCCTGAATTCCCTGTGGGATTTCTTCTGAATTTCCTATGAGATTTATCCTGAATTCCCTGTGAGATTTATCCCAAATTCCCTGGGGGATTTATCCTGAATTCCCTCTGGGATTTATTCTGAATTCCCTGTGGGATTTCTCCTGAATTCCCTGTGGGATTTATCCCAAATTCCCTGTGGGATTTCTCCCAAATTCCCTGTGGGATTTCTCCTGAATTCCCTGTGGGATTTTTCCCGAATTCCCTGTGGGATTTCTCCTGAATTCCCTGTGGGATTTTTCCCGAATTCCCTGTGGGATTTCTCCTGAATTCCCTGTGGGATTTTTCCCGAATTCCCTGTGGGATTTCTCCTGAATTCCCTGTGGGATTTATCCCAAATTCCCTGTGGGGTTTCCAGCTCGTGGCATTTTCTCCATGAGTACTCTGAGAAATTGCATGGAAATGATTTTATTAGCTGCCTTTCCAAGCTAAATACGTGTCAGTCCTTGCAGAAAAGAACAAGCTGCAGGTTATTGTGGCAATATTTGGTTAGAGAAAAACAGATTTTTCTCGTAATTGATTTCACTTGAAGGAACCACGACGCTAAATCACCAAGAGATGTTGTTGGAGTGGGTTTTTAGCTTGGTTTCTAAGAGAAAATCAGATTATTTCTTGGCCACCTACCCATGAAAACATTTTAACAGCTTTTTTGCTTGACCCTGTAGTTATATATTTTATTTTACGTAATTCCTGTGAGCGCTGAGAAGGGCCAAAGAGAAAACCACAGGAATCAGCAGGGAAAAGCATTTTCTCTCCAGCACATCCTCCTGATGCATAAAAAGTACAATTTAAAAAGATTTTAAGGAGTTTTATTCCACCTCAGCCATACTCCCTAAATGTGGAGTCCTCAGAGTTCGGGTTTTAGACCCAGCTGAGCTTCACTGTTTCATTTATTCTCTGCTTATTTAACATATTTAAGAACCACAGAATCATTTAGGTTGGAAAAGACCTTGAAGACCGTCAAGCCCTGTAATACTTAGCAGGATCATGAAGCCCCAAAATCTGCAGAACACACTTTATTATTCAAAATTCATTATGCAATAAAATAGTGCGGTGAGAACAAGAGGTGGTGTAGCAGTGTTTGGGCTCTGCTGGAAAGTTGAGGCCTCAAATTCAAAGTTTTTAAGGAGTTTAAGGTGAATAAAATGAGATTGTGTAGGAAAGGATGCAAATAACTGGGATTGGGGGAGGAATGGGAGTGGGAAAGCTGCGCAGAGAGAGGCCAAGGGCAAAAGCCCAGCAATGAGAAGTAAAAATAGCAGGATAAAGATCATTCTGGTACCAAAAAATAGCCTGTAGCTCCTCGCGTGCATGTGAAACTGCGCTGGTGACCAAAATAACCTCCATGGAAAAGAAATCCAGGATGTTTCCCCAGCAGCTCTCCAGAAAATCCCTGTACGGCTGGCGGTGAGGAAACATCTCCTTGTGAAGCCGCTTTTTATCCATGAAACCAAGATAAAACCAATTTTATTTCTCGGTTTGATTGCTGGGGTTAAATATTTCACTTTTCAGGTGGTTCAATCTGCCGGTCTTTAAAAATATCGTATCCTCCTAATTGTATCCAGTGAAAACATTCATCACATAATTTTGTGTTTGGATTCATTCACCCCCCCCGATTTCTGCGGCAGAGTTTATTGCAAAGCTTTAGCAAACCAGATTAGAACATTATTTTAAGTGTCAGGAAGCATCAAGCATTTTACCATGATTTCCTGCGGTCGTTGCTCTTGCAAATTTGATTTCCCACTTCACTAAAATCCACTTTATGAAAATACTGCAGCCACGTGCGGGGGAAAGGGAGATGATAGGCTCCAAAATGGAAATAAGGAGTTCAGAAATAGCCCTGATTCCATTTTCCTGGGCGTTTTGCTCATGTGTTTTGTTCTGGTGGAGCCTCTTGGGTGGGAAATTAAATGAAGCCTTCCCTTTAAAGCAGAATTTTCACCTCCCCGAGCAGCACCTTCATTTGCTCCCGGGATATTTTTGGGTTGATACAGGAGTATCAGCAGCTCCTTAAGGTGAGGCTCGCTCTCAGTGTTTATTTTTCGGGGGATTTTTCTCCTCCCTGGAACGGGATGGAATAAAAATAGCCAAGATTCAATCCCAAGGCCAAGCAAGGCAAAGTAATCTGGGTTTGAGCCGCTGAGCTGGCACCAGCTCCTGGGCAGGGATGGGCTTTTCCTGGGGCTCTGCAGCTGGAAAATCCACCTGGAGCTCGCTGAGTCCAGCTTTTAGTGCTCTTAGCAGCGCTCATCCCAACCCCAGAGGCTTCCCCCAAAAACCATGTTATCATTTCAAATCCCGAGCAAAGCGCAAACCCATTACATTTTTTTAGTCGCAGTCAGTCACGAAAAAGAAAATAACCCTCATCTTCCTGCTTTTAAAGAAGAATGTAAAAAAGAATTTTTTAAAAAATAATTTAAAAAAAAAATCGAATTTGCAGAGTTAAGTGCAAACAAAACGATTTAGCCGGTTTAGCCCCAGTGGAGGGCTCTGTGCAGAGATTTAATTCCTGTCAGGACACCCAGGGCCAGCAGAAACCTCCCAGCAGCTGCCGCTGGTGCTGGAGCAGCAGCAGGAACTTCTCAGCCGTGATTTTCCCTCTCCTTGGGAAAACGGGAGTGGCTTTTCATGGATGGATTTCGTTTCTTATGGATGGATTTGGACCCTGCACAAGGCTTTGAAGGTTTGCACGTTTAGCACCTCGAGCACCTCTCCTTTTTTATCCTTAAAGGCGTCTCCCAAAATTCCTTTAACGGGCTCCTTGGTGCTCAGCCTTCCTTTTTGTCCCTTTTCCTTCTTCCACAGACTTTCTCCCTCAGAAATGCCATTTTTGGCTGTACCATCCTGTTGTCTGCAAAACAAGTTTCTCGCTCTTCTACACACCAGGTTTTTTTTTCCCCCGTCAACGTTTCCTGCTGGCATTTTATTTGTCTCGATTAAGATGAATTTCTGTCACACCCACCAGATTCCCAAATCTTGTTTTTACCCTTTTTTGGGTTTTTTTTTGCTGAATGTTGGCAGCGTTTCTTTGAACCTTACGATTCTTTCAGATGTTGTTTTCTCCTTCCCTGTTTGTGTCCCGCCGCCGGTCGTCAGGAAACAAACCCACATTTTTGGGGTGGAAAGCTGTGATTCCACGGTTTCCTGCCCAAAATTATTCTCTCACTTTTTTCCTTGTCCTGATCTGTCGAGACACCTCAAGCTGTTGAGATTTTTTTTTTTTCCGTTCTGCCCTTCTCCTCTGGTTTCACCACAGTTCATCCCTTTAACGTTCACTGATCCAAGTGTTAAAGCTGGGAATAAATCTGGATTTATTATTTCAATTTATTTATTCCAGCAGCTGGGATCAGGCCGTGCCTGGGGGGAAATGAGTTGTGTGGGTGGATTTAAAAGCACCTGGAGATGATGTGCTGGAAGCTTTGGACATGGTTTTGTGATCAGGTGGAGCAAACAGAGCTCAGGCAGAGATAACACCGTGGGTACATCGTTCTGACAATAATCCTGGAGTTCTGTGGGATAAGAGGATGAGAAGAGGGCTTGGAGAGAGGATTAAGAGCGATGCTCGCGCTGCTTCATCTGGGGATATTCCCAGAGGTGCCTTGTTGGGGTCCAGGGCAGGTGGGAAACCCCTGGAACTGCCCTGGGGGTCCCAGAGCCTGCCTGGACCCCAGGAAAGCTTTGCCTTGGACCTCAGTCCATGGGAAAAACTTCCAACACTCAGAGANCTTGGGTTGGAGTCCAAGAGGTTCAAGAAGTCATCAGCAGATTCCTGGGAATGGGGCTCAGCCATCATCCTTGCCTTGGACAGCTGTTAGGAAACTCTCTGGCAAATAATACGGAAAAACTCTCTGGGAAATAATGAAAAATCTGCTGGAGTTCTATGGAAATGATCCAGGTGGAATAATGAGCAGCAGGGGGAGAAATCCCCACCGAGTTCACCCATCCTGAGGGATGGGGTGAGGGAACAGCGCAGGGTGAGGGGCAGGAGCACAGCACCAGAGCCCAGGGACTTTGGGAAAAATATCCATGATTTTTAGAAATTATAAATCAAAGCATTGATTTGCTAGCAGCCCTCAAGTTTTGCTGAGAAATAAACTCCATCTCCCCAGCTTCCACCTGAGAGGCTGTCAGAGACCTGGCTCAGGAAAACCTGAGGAATTCATCCCCAAGAGGGAAGCGTTCCGGTGGGATTCGGGAAGCAAGGGCTGCGTGTGAGTGGTTTTTTCACCCTGTAAATGTGGTTCACAGGGAAAAGGGTCCCAGTGCCTGGGATCAGGGGTTGGAGCAGCGTTCCAGCTTCCGTCACCCTTGTTCACCGCCACGGGAGGAGAGCCCAGCCACCCCTTGGGGTGTCCTGGGTTCCTCTGAATTTCCAATCTGTTGTTCTTCCAAAATGTTGGCTCAGGTTTGCTTAAATTTCTGTTTGAACGCCCGGGATTGAAAGGTGGAATATTTTTGGGCACGTTGCCAAAATATTAAGCTGTGCTGCGTGAGTTGCTTTGCTCCACGCTCCCGATAAAAGGTATTTGCTTTTTGTTGTCTCAAGGCTTGCCATTGAAATCGGAAAACTCCAGGCTGTGTCACTTTAATATACAAACACTCCAAGCAATACAAAAGCCTTAAAATCAAAGCTGTGCTGTTATCTCTTCAGAGCAGGAGCTTTTTCAAGGAGCTTCTAATGCTGAGACAGAATCACTTGCAGTTGCTGCTTTGAAGTTTTTATAGCGTGCTATCATGGACCTTTAATCCGTGCTGGGGCTGCTCTTAAAAATCAGGAGGAAATTGCAAAGTGAAGCAGTAAAGAAAGTGCTTGGACATTTAATCAGCCTCACTTGAGAGAGGAGCCCTGGTCAGGGCTGTCACTTGGAGCGTGGTGCTGCTGGAATGGCCCGGCTTGGGTGAAGCCTGGCGTGAATAAAGATATAAAATCTGCTCAGTTGTGGCCACGACACTCCGATGTCACCCAGAGTGACTCTGATGTCGCCCAGAGTGACCCTGATGTCGCCCAGAGTGACTCCAGTGTCACCCAGAGTGACTCCGATGTCACCCAGAGTGACCCTGATGTCGCCCAGAGTGACTCCGATGTCACCCAGAGTGACTCTGATGTCACCCAGAGTGACTCCAGTATCACCCAGAGTGACTCTGATGTCACCCAGAGTGACTCCGATGTCACCCAGAGTGACTCCAGTGTCACCCAGAGTGACTCCAGTGTCACCCAGAGTGACTCCGATGTCACCCAGAGTGACTCCAGTGTTGCCCAGAGTGACTCTGATGTCACCCAGAGTGACTCTGAGTCGCCCCCAGTGTCTGTGCTCGAGGTCTCGGCCCGTGGCAGGCGCTGTTTATTCCGCTCTGTAAATCAGCCTGTCCTGGAGTTACTTTCCCCGCTCGGGTGGGTAATTCCCTGCTCAGCCCCTCCGTTCTCCATCCATTCAGAAATGAAAATAGCTGGAAACCTCCTTGACCTTCTGCCTTGATAGCAAGCGCAATTAACAGCCCGTGTCCTAACGAGCTGGAGAAACAAAGTGACTGTGTGCCATCTTCCTGAATTAAACCGTGTTTCAGGAAAATGCCCTTTAAATGGCCACTTGCATTTCCCTGGCATTCAGCCACTGAGGTTGGAAAAGATTCCCAGGACCGAGCGGTGCCCGCCTTGTCCCCAGCCCAGAGCGCCGAGTGCCGCCTCCAGCTGCTCTTTGAGCACAGTGGGTCTCATCTTTCCTTTTTCTGGCCACTTCACTGTTCTCCCTTTCATGAGCATCTACCTCCTTTCTTTTTTCCTGCATCTGCCTCCTTCCTCCTCGTTCTCCCATCTTTTTGAACGAGCTGCTCATGAACTTGAGGGATATGAACAAAAAGCACCTCCAGACCATTCCCTGTCCCCCACATGCCTTTGGGCTCGATAACCAGAGATGTTCTAATCCCCACAGGCCGGAAAAATCCTTTTTTTTTATTCTTTCTCATGTACATTTTTAGAGGGAAGAAGGAATACCGTCCAGTCATTGGTGTTTGTCTGAACTGGGGCCTGATTGATGCCTCTGCTGCTCTCCAGGGTAGGACTCTGTGCCGCGAAATGCCTCTAGAAAATGAACAGGCTTTGGAAACTATTTATGGATTCCAATTGGCTGCTTTCCTATTTAATGAAGTCCCTGTCTTTGAGCCTCTGCCATTTAATGAAGTGGTTTATATAATTACTCTCTGACATCAACTCTGTCCACTCCGGAAGGTTTGTCTTTTCTTCCTGAAGGAGGTGTTTTATTGAGAGGGAGTTTCTGGGTCCTTCAGCTCGGGAGAAGGGCCTGCGGGTGAATTCCGGGGCAGTCACTCGGTAGCAGGGTGGGCTGAGATCCTGCTGTGCCATCCTTGATTTCCTCGGTCACGGATGTCCCTGAAACTGCTCCGATTCCTCCTGTTTCTGGGAAAAGCAGCAGTGTCGCTACAACCAGAGCATCTCTTCCCTGGGAGCCTTCACATCCTCACCTCTCTGACCTGTGAACTCCTCAGAAGGAGTTTCCTCCTCTGGAAAAAAAAAAAACTTTTAAAAGTAATTTTCCCTTTTTTGTTACTGTTTCCTTCAACCCTCAGCTACTCTCTCCATTCTCAAATTCCAGGTACAACAAGCAGAGAGGGTTTTCCATGAACAATTCCCTAATAACCTTACCCCAATCAGTCATTATTACCCCACTATTTATACATCTCGGGATTCCAGGAGCCTTTTTAAGCACTAAATTCTGCCACAATCTCGTGTTTCAGCCGCTTATCACCCACATGATCACAAAAAATCTCTTTTCCTGGCAGCCTGGTGTTCAGGAACACACGGAGAGGGCACAAAAGTTTGCTTTATTCCGGATTAGTTTTCCAGGGACCGGGAATGTGGCGCTTTCCTTTTTCATTTTTTGGGTAATACAGTGGATTTTTCAAACCCAAAGCGGGGAGAAAATACCCATAATCACATTTAACCACAGCTCATTCAGCCTGCAAGGTGTCCCCCCCGTCAGAACTTTTAATTTCCGAAGGAAAGTGGTGGATGAAGGGATTCCACCTTTTCCCTGTTAACTCCTTGTGTGCAGGGTTTGTCCCGGGTCCTGGAAGGGACGGAGGAAAATCCAGCTGGGCCAAGTCTCGGCTCTGCCTCCGTTCCTGGATCCCTCTGGAAGAGCTGCTGGGATGAATCCCGAGGCTCCCCAGCTCCTCTTCCTCACCCTGAAGGGTTTTATCCCCATCTCATCTTCTCCTCACGGCTTTGGATATTACACAGGGCTTATTATTAATGGGATTTCTTACTAGAGAAGTTTTTAGGGTCAGGCTTCAACGGGAGCTTAAGGATTGTTTCCAGCATTAGATTGATCTCCTTTAGGAAAAGCCTTACCAGGACAGGACTTGGCTCCCAGGGCCAGCAGCTCCTGCTCCAGGAGCTTTCCTGCTTCCCTCAGGGGATTTCTGGCTGAGGGGGGCAAAATGAGAATATTTTATACATTAACACTCTGCTGTTACTCGAAAATTCCTCTGTGTTTGCCTCTTGCTGAGCTTTGGAGCTGTACTGGGTGGAATTACAGAATTATTCCATTTAGGAGTGCTAAGGAAGAGTGGGAGACAGGTTTGTGACCAGCTGGTTGAACATGGGTGAAATTCTGAGCAGGGGAAAATAGAGAATTTTTTTTTTTTAATTTCTGCTTGGCACAAAGTGAAGTCTCTAAATCAGGAGAGAACATTTAGGCTAAAATATTCCACTGCTCTCCCTCAGTGCTTGGAGGGAGAGAACAATGGCAAAGAAAGATGAATGCTCCTTGCTCTTTAATTGAGTCTAATAGGCTATAAATACATTTTTTCCCTCAGCTGCAGGAGCAGAATGAAAGGCTTCTGGTAAAACTGGTTTTTCACTTAAAAAAAAAAAAAAAAGGAAAAAAAACCCTGCTCTTTGGAAAAGCTTCTGCACGGAGACACCTGTGGAAATCCCCTGGAGTCGTTTTAAGGCATTTTAATTCCCAATAAAAGTTTTCGGTTCAGGGGCTGCGTTGATGCAGGGTTACAGGCACGGAGTTGGAAATGGCATTTAAAGTTGAGTCATTTTGCAAACCTCTCTTTGTTTTGTTTTTTTTTTTTACCTTCAGTGTTGAACTTGATGAGCTCAGTAAAATCCAAAATGCAGCATTTTGCTGCGTCAAAAAAAAAAGGCTTGGAAAATGAGCGGTTCAACAGCTGTGTGAATTTGGAGGGTTTATGACACTCTGGCCGTTATTTTTCGGGTTATTGCTCTTTCTCTCACTTCTGCCTGTTTATGCCAATATAAAAAAAAATTATCCCTTTTGCTTAGGTTTGATTACAGGGATAGAAGAAAATGTTTCAGCTCATCGTTGGGTGAAATGCTCCTGGCTGGCCTTCAAATGCAATCCCTGCTCTGTGCACCTTCACGTCTAGTAAATAAATTGTAATTCGGGTTTTTTTGCAATTCGGGTTTTTCTTTGTTGTTACCTTGCAATGGCCGAGTCTTTTCAGGCATTTTAAACCCCTTTTTTTACAGCGTTTCATCTCATATTCTGCTCATCTCTGTTAATAGTTCCACCCAATTAGCATCAAAATCAGGTGAAATCTTGACATCCCTATTTTTTTTTTAGCACCTCAATCACTCTGTGCCATTAACTGAATCGTGCCCTTTGGTAAAATCAAATGTTAGTCAACCATTACCGTCCTTTCCTTCTGGCCACGTGGGTGTCTGTCAGAATTATTGCTGCTCGTCTGTGGCCGTGCATCTTCCAGGATTTATGGAATCCATCACCTTTAAAGCAGCTCCAGCTCCCTGTTTGTCAGAGCTGACAGGG
>WBMY01014421.1:0-45555 GCA_013397315.1 Donacobius atricapilla
AAACAACAACAACAAAAGAAACACATGCTATCCATTATTTTAAATAACATTCATCTAAAGGAAGTTACTCTAATTAAAAAAAAAAAAAAACCACTCAGTCACAGAAAGAACTCATGGTATAGTTATTTGGTGTTTTTGAATAATTTCATACATTTTAAAATAAGTGGGTTTTTTATTTCCTAAAGTGATTCTTATGAGGTTTTATTTGAGTTACTGAGGCATTCCCTTCATAATATTTTTATATTAATGTTTTAGTTCAATTACTTGATGGATTTCAGCTTTCTGCAGCTGAATTCTATCTATCTATCTATCTATAAATAAATGTATAAAAACCTACAGAGATAGACACATGGCTTTTTTAGTTAAGATTCTACAGGTTAAAGAAAATTGGTAGTATGGAAAACAGCAAACCAGCAGCACTGCAGCTAAGACAAAAATACCCAGTGTTAAATATTGGTACCCAGAGTAGAAACAGGCTACTCCTTCAGCACATCATGATTAAAGCCTTGATCCTTACAGGCACTTACTTTGAAATTAACATCTAAATACCTGGCTTTTAACAAAAGAAAATAACCAAAATTTTGTCTGTTGGTTAATTTACTCCCTATGGAATGTGTTTTTCATCACTGTCCTGCAGAGCCAAAGCCAAGCTACAGCGCAATATCATCATGATTGCAGTTAGTCCAAACATCATTTTCCTTTAAAGGCAAAATCCTTTGTGTGTTCCCAAAGTCACATGCAGGCTCTAGTTTTACTTTAGCCAGGCAACAAAACACTGCCCAAGTGAAGGGCCAGCAAGAGGTGCAGTGCAATTCAATTTTCCTGGAGACTCTCTATGGATCATTAGAACAGTGCAGGCTGTTTTTTCAAGAGATTCCTCATACACAGCCATAACAAATGTGAGCTTTTTGCAATAGTTAGGTTATACATTTTTGAGAGGAAGCTAAGTGATACAGCAGGCTGGAGCAATGATGATGGGGCTAATCCTCCAACATGAGATGATTGATCAGTGCAGGCAGGGAATAAATAATGAGTGCACCATATCAGATGTAAAAGAAGAGAACATATGTATTAAATAGAGTGGGGAAAGAGCTGGTCCTTCACCCTTCTTTTTATGCAAGGACAAGGATTTGCAGTCTTAGAAATGTTCTGTGTAAGATTTGAACATTTCCCTCTGCCTTTCCATGTATGAATTAAAACACTAACTCTGTGCAACAGGAGTAATGTGTATCTGTCTCACACTCAAACAGCATCCATTGCATGGTCTGATTCAGCTGAGGAAGTCTCACTGAACAGTGCTGGTCGCACCACACCTCTCTGAGACCCCTGAGGATGAACAGACCCAGATTTGTCATAGGCACTTTGCACCTGCCTGCCCTATCCCTTTCCAGCTGAGACTGGCAACGCTGTTCACTGAAGTGAATACAAATACATGTAGGAAACAAAGACTATGGAGACAAGAATTATGACCCCCTTAGAATTTCTTTGTATCTGCTCCAAACTCAACTCTTCTCCCTCATATTAGACTGCTCCTAGAAATTAGTTAGCTGAGTTAAGTGGTATCAGCAGAGACCTCAGAGTTCACTCCTCCCACAGATATTTGGTCTGTTACCTTGTGGAGTGTAATCCAGAAAGTTCCACAGAACAGTTATTCAGTGAATATGAATTGACACATATGTCCATGGTAAGAAAGTAATTTTTATTGGAAGAGTTATAAGTAAACTCAGGCATATCTGGACCCTGCAATACCAGCTCCCTCTTACTTCTAAGAAACAGACTTAACACTCCCAAAAGGAAGTTTCATATGTCTATGCAGAAAATGCCCAGTCATTCTCTGCTATTGGTGAATAGATTGGTCTTGAGCATGCAGGAGATAAAACTGGAGAGTCACTAATGTTGGAAAAGACCTCCAAGATCATTGAGTCCAACTGTTAACCCATCACCACTGTGTTCACCACTAAACCTTATTCCCAGCTGCCACATCCATGTGCCTTTTGAACACATTCAGGGAAGGTGATTCCACCACTTCCCTGGACAGCCTATTCCAATGCCTGACCATCCTCAGAGAAGAGATCAGTGATTACAATGCCATTTTATGCCACCCACAGCACACCTCTTGTTCTCACAGTCGTGTGTTTCAGAGGCAAGCAGAGCAGTGCTTCTTTGTCTCTCACCAGCGACAAGAGGAAGCCTCACATAAGATAAATACCAATGTAAATACCAAGCACAGATGTACAACTTGTTCCCATTGAAGATGCTAATACATGAGACACTCAGGAAATCAAACTGCATATTTAATCTTTTGTCTTCAGGAATTCTGTTTTATCAAACAATGTGTCAGTTTTATCAAAACACCCAGTTTTCAGAGATATAGAGATGGTCCTGGTTCCTTTTCTATTAGGAGCTGCTGGCTATCCTTCAGTCTGACACTGATGCATTTGGATATTTATTTATGAATGGACAGCTGCTGATAGAACAGTCTTTAAAAACACATATTAAAATTTCCAGGATATCTTTAACATTTTCGTGTGGAATTTTGAATTCCTTCTGTGTTCATCTAAATCTAGTTTATAAACTATCTGGGTTATTTTTTAAAAAAAAAAAATTTTCACCCAGCCTCAGCAAACATCACTTCTTCAAATAATTTCTCAATAGCATTCATAATTTTTGGCTTCTTAAAATATTACCCAACATTGTCATAATTTTTACAAAATTGAAATATTTTAGCCCTCATCAGTCAATATTACATTTTATGTTAATAATTTTAGAGAAACAGATATCCAAACAGGTTTGGATACATTTCCGTCTCTGAAGAAAACCTGTGCAGTGATATGCCTGTCAGAATGGGTGGAGGATAACTGAAAGTCCAGATTCTTGTTTTGTTCCTTGGCATATTTAAAAAGACTTAGTTCTTGATATGAAAGCACAGAAAAACAAATGAGAAGTGGCCGGCAAAGACAAGGAAATCTGGGAAGAGTTAGAATTATGTGTTCTTATGAGACACTGTATGTCTTGAGCCAAGGAAGCCTCTGTGACCTACTACCTATGTATTAGTTTATGCCTAATATTGTATAAATACATGAAGATGGAAATTTCCTTGACATTGAGATTGATTCAAAACACTGATGAAAGATGGAGCAAACTGCAGGTCACTAAAAGTAGAGGACTCACATCAAATATGTTTGAAAATAGGTATCAGAATTGTGGCTGCACATTTCCAGGATATACCAGCAAACAGTATTAATAATGGTATCAGTGGACCGTGAATGCTTATAAATTAAAAGGTTTTGCTTCTTTACATACAAAATAAAAGGCTAAATGTTGTAGATAACACAGGAGGAAATATGATATGCTTATTTCCCCCATTGTTTTGAGAGAAGTCAAACTCTTCCCTCTTCCTGATTAATCTGAATTTTTGACAGCTTTATGGATAAGCAGCTGATATTAATGACTTTCTTGAATTTTGTATTGATTTGCAGCATAATTGTGAGTCTTGTTCTGACATTCATACTTAAAACCAGAAAATAATAGAAATATAATTTTGTGCATTTTGAATGTTATCTCTGTTTTGTCACACGGGAACAAACTACTCAATAAAACTGTGTGGGAAATAGTTGGATGTAACCCCAGGCAACATATCTGAAAATGTCAGAAGAATACATCAGTGTTTCACAGCAATCTCCTGCTGTGAAGGTTTCCTCATGTTTCATTTAAACAGACAGTTTTGTTGCCATATAAAACACTAGGAATACTCAAAGCTTGAGTTCTGCTTTGAGAATCCTTCCAAGGATTAGGGAAGAATTCTTATAAGTGCATCACAGAGCAGCACACAAAATATGTGCACATATTATAGATACATATGCAAAATTCTATATATTTTTAGTGATAACTGCACCATAATTTTGAGCCTGATATCTGTTTTGATAGAAGAAGTAACAGAAGCTTTCACTTACCATCTTCTCACCATACTGACATAGATGCCATTCAGATGACTGTGTGTACAAGCGCTGCTTAAAAATATTTTTGGTTTTTTATGCAAATGCATTGCAACATGTTGCCTATTATCCTGCTGTTGACAGAAGATGGCAAAAAGCCATCACAGACATCTTAGGAAACCAGGTAAGTTCACAAATACCTTAAAGCCTCTTATGAGTTCTACTTTTTTTTTTTTTCGATCATGTCCTGGGTTTAGCTGGGATAGGGTTAATTTTCTTCACAGTAGCTGGTTTGAGGCCATGTTTTGGATTTGTGCTGAAAACAGTGTTGTTAACTCAGGGGAGTTTTAGCAATTGCTAAGTGGCCCTTAGACAGAGCCAAGGCATTTTCTGCTCCTCACCCGGCCCCACCAGTGAGGAGAATGTGGGTACACAAGGAGTTTGGGAAGGGCCACAGTGGGACAGCTGACCCTGGCTGACCAAGGGGACATTCTATTCTGTATGGCATCATGCTTAGCATATAAAGCTAGGCAAAAAAGAAAGAAAGGGGAGACATTTAGAGTGATGGTGTTTGTCTTCCCAAATCACAATTACGTGTGATGGAACCCTGCTTTTCTTGGGATGGCTGAACACCTTCCTGCCCATGGAAAATGGTGAATGAATTACTTGTTTTGCTTTGCTTGTATGTGTGGCTTTTGCTTTTCCTTTTAAATTGCCTTTTTATAAATACATGAGTTCTGTCGCTTTCATTCTTCCCATTCTATCCTCCTTCCCACTGGGGAATAAGAGCATTAAATGCTGCCATTTGCCCCTTCTGCTACGCAATTTCCAAATCCTGCAGAAAGACAGATTAATTTTTGTTTCTTAAACAGAGGAAGTGTGAGTCCTTAATTTCTAAATTATGTAAAACACACTGAGGTTTGGAGTGAGGTGCAGCTATGTTCGCTTACCTGTGATTTCACATAGAAAGCTTTTAATGTTGACCTTTTCTTATTAAAATAGAAGCCATGGGAGGAGATACAACTGTGCACATCTTTACCCTAAAAGAGAGCATAGCTGTGTTGTGCAGCAAAATGAAATCATCAACTATTGTGGTAATTACTTGATGTTCTGTAATGTTTTACACTTTGGTGCCAAATGAACACTAATGAGATTTACCTAAAACAAACTAGGAGGAAGAAGAAAAGATGGGGAGTGAAGAAAGGAAATTCAGAAATCATTGCATTTTTTGTGTATCTTTCAACCCTAAACACAAAACTCACTATTACTCAGCTGTTCATGGGGAATAAAATGAGCATTAAGAATCATTGATGCAAAGACACCCAATTCATGTATAGTTGAATGTTTCTGTGCATTCCACATTCCTGTGAAGACTGAGCCATTCTGATAAATCTCTAATAATGTGCCTTGCTTGCAAAGATCTTTGCTACATCAGTTGCTTTTGTAAGCAGAGCTGACTGAAAAACAAGGCTTTTGATCCATAAGAAATTGGCTTTTTGTTTATTACCCAGTAGTGGAAATTCCTGTATCTATATACAATGAAACTGATGTCTGGAAGAAAGCCTTGTGGCAGGATTCAAGACTAAAAGAAACAAAAAGCAGGGTTTGCCCTGTTTATAAGATCTGTGTTGTTATAAACCTCATTTAATATCTAAAGCTGGACTGGATCAAAGTTCTCTAGAAAACTTTCCTCAGACCTGTGGCTGGACTGAGGTCCTTTGACAGGGAAGAAGAAAAGGAGATCAGCAATGCAGACCTAAGGAGAGGTGATACCAAATAGTAAGTGATTGATGATTTTGCTATGTAGAATACCTAGGTAAGAGCCAAAGCTGCCGTGCATTGTACACAGCAAGAGGTTATCAACCTCTTACTGTTCATGGATGTTATGAATGGTGTCTGCCTACAGTTCTGGGCTGTACCTCAGCAAAATCTGAAAATGAAAATAGAGAAAAATTATAAAAAAGTCAAGGTGCTGAAGAAGCAACCTCAAAGGAATGATAAAGTAAGTGAAAGGATGCAGCTTTTTAATGGGAGCAATACTAAATCAGGCACAAAACTTTTGCAGAAGGTTGGTATTACAGAGTGAGAAGGTTAAGTTGTGGTATTTCATCAGAATGCAACACGGATGTGATGATATCCTAAATTACCACTAAGTATTAAACACAGTCAAGAGGCAAGCTGACTGTGGAGTCCTCATGCTTCTCACGAACTACAAATACAAATATCTACTCTTTCTACCCACCTTTCTGCTTTAGAGAGGAAGCATATTCTACCTCTAGAGTCTTTCTAAAATTAAAATAAGAATATCTGAATTGCTCTAGAGAATGAGGGCTTTGTCAATTCAGCCACTCTTGCATCTCAGTTTAAACAGTTTGATATTGCTGAAAGAGAGAGTAGGCAGCAATCAAATTCCACACCTCTCTGATATCCTTTGAAAGAAAGCAGTTGTGCTTCTAAACACAACTCTGCTGAGCAACAGGGAGTTTGCTGGTAAATACTATTGCAAATATATAATTTAATTGCTTTCAATGGCTTTTGCAAAAGCAATCTATGCCTCCAGCTCATGGAATAAAACCTTATAGCAAAATAGTTGAATAAAATACATTGGTTCAATGTGATATCTCTAATTTTGTGTGTTCTATTGGGATTTCTTTTTAAAGAATGAAATTTCTTTATATTTATCATCTTTCCAGAAAATTAACAGTAGTAATTACAAAATCCTTCTTAGATTCTCATGTTATTCTGATTTTATGCATGGTGAACCTGTAGAAAATACCTTTGCTGCCGTAGGCTCCTCTGCTTTCTTATCATAAGGAAGATAGGGATAGAATAACAACTGAGCATAGTTAAATATTTCATATTGTATTACAGGGAACTTCCTGAAGTGTGCACTTTCTGAGAATTGTTTGTGCAATGCTTTTCTTCTGTATACAGTCATTAGTATTAGACCTGTATGACGACACTGAAAATATAAATAAATATTGACATTCTTTATAATTTTTTCTCTAGATAGATGACAAGAGCTACACTGGCACTTGGGAGGCTAAAATTTAAAGAAGTAAAATTACAACTGTGTTCTTTTTAAGGAATCTAAGTATTTTGCCTTTTCATATGGATAATTCTATGTTTTATTGACTAAACTTTATGTAATTCTATATGAATATAGTTATATGTATCCTGTGTGTTTGCTAGAAACTTAAGCCATTCAACTTGCGCAATATTTATTAACATTTTATTCAATTCTACTCAAGAGATCACTAACAACAGCTGATATCTGGCTAAGATGATCCAATTTTTGAGTAGTTTCAACTAATTATTGTAATAAATCTTGGTACATTGAAATTTGAAACACCGTGAGGATACTTTAGAGTAGTCTTTTATTGCGTGCTAGAAAGTATTTACTGGTTATCTGAAATTATTTAAGCTTTTATCATAGATCTTATGCACTGTTTTGGGAATTGTATTAATTTGAATGAGTGATTTCACCGATCTGATTTATATTGTCCTTTTCATTGTCATGTAGTTTTTCCACAGAGCATACACTGTATATGTTAATTACTAGAAGTGGTTTTAAGGCCCTGATTAACTTCATTGACTTTATGTAATCCAATAACTGCCAGTGTTTATACTGCACCACTAAAAATGACCTTGAGATTTAAATTCATGGTACCATTCATCTACAAACCAATGTCCATGGCACATCAATTTCATTAAGCAAAGTCTGGAGACAGATACATAGGAGGGTAGGAATAGGGAAGATCATAACATGTATAATTTTAAGGGTTAAATTTAAATAATCTCTTGTGAAATTCAGTAGCATAAAGACCAGTTTGCTTATTTGGCAAAGTGCACTGAATAACGCCTAAAGACTTTTGTAGTGAATAGAAAGACTCACCAATGACTGAAAATTAAAGATATTAAACAATGGGCTCACTAGGAGCTTGGAGGAAGTTTGGAAATTGAAGGTTGAGATAATTTTATTTATTTTATGAAGAGAGATTTTTAATCAAAAGAAGCCACTCAGGAGGCCTCTACCTGGATATCTTTTATTTCAGAAAGAAACAAGTAATAAATACTTTGAGACAAAAGAGCCACAATTCTTCTCCTGTACCACTTCTATGAAGCATTCTGCAATATGCTGCTTGAAATCTTCCAAGTATTTATTCTGTGTGTACCAAGCAAAACTTCTGTGCATCAGTCTACCTCCTCCTTGATCTCTGAACATGAATATATTTATACAACGTATATTTGAGCTTTGGAGAATAATCATGAGCCAGCTGAGCACTGGTAAAAAAAGTGGTAAAGAAAAAATTCCTTCGATGCATCTTTTCTGGGAATATACAGTCACATGAAAATTTTCTTTCCACTATGCCATAAGTCACAGTATTACAACAAACAGAGGGTGGTCAAAAATTATGTATTCATAATCACAGGAAAAAAGACAAATGTTTCAATTAGAAATACTCGCTCTGGAGGCATTTTTTAAACATTCTTGGCATCAACTCTTCATGCAGAGAAATAAATCCTGCAAAATAAGCCTGAATCAATGTTGTGACATCAAGATCTACTCTTAGACTAATAGAATAGATTGGGTTGGAAGGGACCAGTAGATGTCACCTAGTCAAGCCCTCTGCAATGAGCAGGTTTCTAGATCAGGTTATTCAGACCTCCATCCAGCCTGACCCTGACTGTTTTTTGGGGATGGAACCTCTGCCACCTCTTTGGGCAATTTGTTCAGTGTTTTACCACACTTGTGATAAAAAGTTTGTAGTCTCCATCTATCATCTTTTAGTTTAAAACTTTGCTCCATCACAAAAAATGTATATCCTAATTTTTCTTATAAGTCCCTTTTGGGTACTGAAGGGCCACAAGGAGGTCTCCCTGGAGACTTCTCCAGGATAAGCAACTCCTACTCTCTGAGTCTTTCCTCACAGGAAAGGAGCTCCAGCACTCTGATCACCATCATGGCCCTCCTCTGGTCTGTGTCCAACAGGCCCATGTCCTTCTTATGTTGGGGGCTCCAGAGCTGGACACAGCACTCCAGATGGTTTCTCACCAGTGGAGCAGAGGCAAAGAAACCCCCTCTGTCCCTGCTGGCCACGCTGCTTCGGATGCAGCCCAGGACACCACTGTCTCTCTGGGCTGAAAATGTACACTATCAGCTCATGTTGAGTTTCTCATCAACCAAGTCCTTCGCCTCAGAGCTGCTTTCAATCCATTCTCCACCCAGTCTGTATTTGTGCTTGAGATTGCCCAGACCCAGGTACAGGACTTGGCCTTGATAGTGGGGGCTGCACGTGCCCACCTCTTAAGCTTGTCCAGGTCCCTCTGGATGGCATAACTTCCATCAGGTGGCTCAGCTTGGTGTCATTTGGTCTTGCTGGCAAACTTGCTGAGGGTGTACTCCATCTCACTGACTATGTGATTGACGAAGATTAAGCAGGGCTGGTTCCCATATGGACCCCTGAAGGACACCGCTTGTCACTTCTCACAATTCTCTGAACATTGAGCTGTTGGACACTACTCTCTGGATCAAACCATCCAACTAAATCCTTGTGCACTGAACAGTCTATCCATGAAATCTATCACTCTCCAGTTTGGAGGGAGGGATGATGTGGGGCATTGTGACACAGGTTTTACAGAAGTTCAGATAAATGACACCTGTCACTCTTCCTTGGTCAACCGATGTAGACACTCTATCATAGAAGGTCACCAGGTTGGTCAAATAGGACTTGCCCTTGATTGAAGCCATGCTGGCTGTCTCAAATCACACCCCTGTGCCTTAGTCAAAGTTCTGGGAGGATCTGTTCTATGACCTTTTCAGGCACAGAGGTGAGGCTGACAGGTGGGTAGCTCCCAGGGCCCTATTCTCGGATTGTAATGGGAATTACAGCCAATTAAATGAAACGTCCAAAAATGAGAAGTTCACACAAAATGAAAGACTTTTTTTATCTTTTAAAAAGAAAATAAGGCAAGGTCCTTTAACAAAACTTTCCTAATGTGTTGTAAAATTGTGGGAGTATCTAACGCAACATTGTTGAAATAATAGGTCAGTTTGGTGTTATTCGATATTGCAAAAGGCAAATTATAGGTGCAAGTCTAGTGTGAAATATTTCTGAAACAAGGACGTAGCAAACATGGGAAAAAAATATCCTTTCACCATGAGATACACGCAAAACTCATACAGCTGTGGATGTGACACATCATTTTCACATTTTAATTTGATAATGCCCTTAATGCCCCATAGTCTTATTCTGTTCATTGATTGTTATCATTAAGCTCATTTCCACTTAGGAAATTTGCCATGACCCTTAGAATTTTGACATGTGACAGTAAGGATTTTGATAGGTTTAGTAACATAATTGACAGCTCATTTGCAGTTTCCAGATTAAAGTGCTCTGTGTCAGTCCTTCAAAAAGATAAACATGCACAGATATTAATAACTGCACACAGAGAGTGAGAATTTTATGGCAATATCTACTTCACTAAGTCCAGGGTAGAAAGCTTGGGGTTTCATAATCATAAAACAGTGAGCAGTAAGCCTGCTTACTAGAGATTAGGGAAAAGAGTGAAAACTTGTATTCTAGTCCAGATAATACAGCTAGAGTGACATAAGCCATGTAGCTTTGACTGTTAGGAAAGTAGGTGTCTCTGCTACTGTGGGAGCTTCTCTGTGAGCTGGAAGAGGGTTCAGGATGTCAGCTTTCAGAGCACAGGACCCCAGTTTTCTGGCTATGGTCAATGCAATCAGAAGTTGTTTTCATTACCTGGCTTATTTGAAAATATCTCTTGTTTATAGAAGAATATGGTGAGTCAGGTACTATTCTCTATATTCTTTGCTATGCTATGTTTATGTTATGTTATATCATGTCATGTTGTATGCTGCCATGTTATGTTATATCTTGGGAATTTAGTGCACTCTTGACCCCAAATGCCTTAATTCTGCAGACTGTATGTGTGCTGGCATTTACCAGGAATTTCAAGGCAACCAAACCCATGGGGACAGGGTCCTTACACACTGCCATAGTGCTGACAGAGCCACCAGCATTACAACAGTTTGTATCATCTGAGGAACTACCCCTGTATGTGGAAGTCACGGCTCATGAACCAGTATGAGCAAAGCACCTCTAACAGGAACATACACTTTGTAAGATACTTGCTTGTGTATGTGGATTGCCTGTGAAAAATGGATTTCAACATGAATTTCTCTGTAGTGGATTATTAATTGAAAGTGCATACAGTATCAATACCTCCTTATAAGGAGCTGTATTTAAGAAAGTAATGGTGCAACCATTTTCAGGGCTATTTATCTCTTTCAGAGTACCATCTTTATGTGTTAGTTTTACAGAACTAATGAGTTAATTGCACTGATGTTGTAATTATGCTTTATGTGACTCGGTATGCAACAGCTGTTGACCTTTTCAGTGCCACCAAACCAGATAAGGCTGATATACCACAAGAATAGTCCATGCAAAGCATTTTTAAAGCAGATAAATCATATTAACACCTCATTAGCCTCCAGTCTTCCATACGTACTCATTAAATAAAAAAGCATGTTACCAAGATTGCTCAAGGTTAAGCAACAGCTACAAGAGCATAAATGAACCTATGAATGCATAAATGAATTTGAAGTGAATCAAACAAAAGTTGTTATTGGTTCCTATAAGGAAAAATTCCTATTGGAATTTTGTTCTCTTCCACTGGTGGCTGTCGGTGCTGGTGCTGTCTGACTGACCACTGGGCTTTGCCTCCTAACTGCAGGCTCCATTCTTGTTCTGGGCCCCTGGATGCATGCTTTGGGCACTGATGGTCAAGGTAACAACTTCCCTAGAAAAGAAGTAGGAGGGCTGAAAGGCCCTTTGCCTCAAACAATTCTTAGGTGCAGTTTATATTTTTAAATTAAGGTGGTTCAAATAGGAAAATCTGGTAGAACTGTAGTTTGTTCGCTAGCCGGTCTTTATTTCCTTTACCTTGGATATTACACCTTGGTATGCACAGACCTCAAGGGAAAGCATGGATTCCAGATGTCTACTGAGTGTCACTGGAGCAATGCGAGTGCAAGAAGCTCTAGGGTGGAGAAGGCAGGGGAATGGTGCAGACAGCTAGAATGCAGTGAAATCTGTGAGCTGGAAGGCTTAGAGAGAGGCAGAGAAGCCATGTGTAGCCTAGAGATGAGGTGAAAGGAGAAAAAACCTTTCTCTAGGAGTGAGTGGGCCTGTGCAGAGAGTGGTCAACCCTCTGAAGTCTGCCAGGCCAGCAAAAAGGGCCTGTATTTAAAGGATTCATCAGCGGTCAGGATGAGGACTGCTTTTCAACAGATTTTATTTAGTATCTCAGCTGGTAGGTAGAGGTTTGCTGCTCTTCCTCCACACACTTATGAACGTGTTCTCTCACAGGTTACTGAAGTAATTAGAGAAAACACCAACTGGAATAAAGCTTATATTGGATCCTGGAAATAACAAGGAACCAGAGCATCATGGTGTCTTACAATTAAAGATAATGTTCAATAGAAGGACTTAATTCCACTTACCACTCCGAGGAATGTTGAAATGTTTCCCTAGATGACTGACTTGAAACTAGATGACTGAACATACTGCCATAAAAGAATTAAGTATCTGAACGATTGTTAAAGGAGTTTTTCTGGAGAAGTTTTGACAGTTCAAGAAAATTTCTTGCTGAGCCTAGACCTTTTCTTTTTTTTTGTTTTTATTAATTGTTGATTGAAATCCTGGGTAGAAAATCTGCCTGATCAAGAGGTTCCCATACCTGGTGCAGGAGTGATTTCATTGGACATAAAGAATGTAGATTTTAATAGTCTATAAAAATTTTCTGCAGAGGTGCACAAGGAAGACTTCAACAAAATAAAACCAGAAATGGACCACCCCAAGTATATTTCCTCAACTAAGGAAATGCTTACATGACAATATTATGGAGAAAACTCAATTTTGGCTAGTGTTTGCTCATTTGAAGCTAGAATGGAGAATAAATAAGTGATTTGAGAGTCCTGAATACTTAAAAAATTATGCATTTGCACAAGTAAATGAGAAAATGTCATAATCTCCACTCTGTGTAGAAGGGCAAGAAAGAATATGACCTCTAGTGTTGTATAAGTTTGACTGCCAACATGGGCTACATAAGTCCCAGGTGTTAATAGTATTTTAGATTCATAGGCAAAAAAAAGGTAAGCTTAGTATAAGAATATTACAGCACTTCTCCAGCCAATACTCATTGACTTTAGCCCTCTTTATGAACCTGCAATTTCTCTCTCATTTGTTTCCAAGTCTTTAGCTTCTGTAACAAAATAGGCAAAGATTCTATTAATAGACACTTCCTTACATCATTTTAATAAAAAGACAAAGAATCAACATGGCAGTTATACTTCATGTACTGGGTAAGATGGAGTCCTAATGGAAAAATGCTATGTGTACATGTAATCAGGGATTGTATTTCAAGTCATATATAGAAGAAAATATAAGACAATGCCAAATAAACAGTGTTCCTACCTTCGGTTTCATACTTTTTAAACCTCATGTATAGTTTCTTATATTTAAGCCCTGGATATTCTGGGAAACTTCACTTGTGGTAGTGCTTTCCAATCCCTACATGACCAGTAACAAACAGATCTTGGTGTTATATAAATCAGCTCATGGATCCTCTAAACTTAACACATATGAATGTCCACAGCCAACTGCACTAAGAAGCAAACTCCCCAAAGCAAAGCTGTCCACATAAGCAAAGTCTCTACATTGCCTGGGAAAAATGCCGTTGAACTGTGGGAAGGTGTTTTTATGAATATCTGACAAGCTACAGGGTAATTCTGTTACATTAACCAAAAACTAAAAATAAACCTACCAAAAAAGAGAAAGATAAAAAGAACATGAGAGTACCTTCTATTGGTAGGAATTTTTGAATAGAATGGCACATCAGACTTGTGGGTATTAATTCTGTGTGAATGTTTGTGGAAAACAGTCATTGGAAAATTTGGCTCTACAAATTTTGTGTTAAGCAAATTGGGAAAGTTATATTTTCTGTATCTCTTCAATAAACAGCTGGGGAATTGCCAGATGTTAATGATACTCCAGGGCAATAAAATGAAAGAACATCAGTGTTTCTTCAGCTTCACATTTGTTTTTCATGTTTCCCTTGCTTGAGTCCCAGAGGGCTTCCAAGCAGAGGATGATTTGGGCTGAAAAAAATCATCTAGATTTCCCTGAGGAGCTAGTACAAAAATGTAAAGAATGTAATGCACTGTTTGGAAGTGGTTGGGAAGATGTCAATGCCATCAAGTCTAGCATGAGCAGTGACATACTCATGTTCCATCTGATCATCCAGATGTTGTCCTGACAGGCAGGTAAAGTTTTTACTCCTTTCATCTTGACTGTGGAAATATTTTTGACATCTGTGTCATGGTCAGAACAATGGATTTGGTTTGTTATCATGCTTTACCTGCCAGATAGAAGTGAGACTGTCCATGGGTAACCCCAGAGAACAACAGTAATATGATTTGATTTTTAAAGCCTTTTTTTCTTTTTTTTTTGATCTTCCTTTTCACTGCTCTTGTACCATCCTTTCTCAACTCCAGCTTCCTCCCAAATAACAACCCACACTTATTTACTTCCTTTCCATTGATATTGATTTTGCTACACCAAAATTTCATATTTCTGATACTTTTACTGTGAATCCTTGCCAATGGTGGCAAGGAGATCTGTCACTGCTTCTAATTATATTACTAACATGCCTATTACATAGATACTGTCTGCCCACTCCATGGTTTCACTCCCCAAAAGGTCTCCGATATTCTCTTTCCATGTTATGCAAAGTCTGGCCATTTTTCTCAATTGACTTAGCAACCTGTGAAGTCCAGTCATCTTTCACAGTGTTTTACCTAACTTTTGGTAGCTTTTTATACTGTTACCTGTCACATCCAAGTTTCTAATATCATATGCGGTAGTCCTCCTTTTTTCATTTGCTAAACTCAGCAACCTGATCATTTACAAGCATTCACAATTAATGTAAGGTTTAATTAGTGTAATATCCTGGTGAACGAACAACAAAATTATTTTGTTGGAATTGTCAGGTAGAATGAAAAAATATTTAATTGTCCATTTATTTATTAACAGGAAAGAAAATAGGAAGCCACTAGACTAGATACCAGCAAGGAATGCTGCCTGCACTGCTCTTAATAATGGACACAGGGCAAGGGCCTGGTTTGGTGTGGTGTGTATAGCAAACACTTGCAAACTGGTTGAAAGGTGACTCTGATGGAAAACTTAGAGCATATCTCAGTGGAATTTTGAAAACCTGAGTAACTATTTTTTGTCTCATGGATGGAAAAATACTGATTTTTGAATAGCATCTTTTATTACATAAACAGAATTGCAGCTAGCCATTTGTGATGTCTCTATTAATAATGCATTTGTGTGGTGTTCATGGTTTGTCAAGATAAAGGTGGATGGGTNCTTAGTGAAACAAAAGCCCCTCGAGGTTCCTGCTTTTGTTTATCATCAATGCTGTAGTTGTTGTTGTTTGCCTTGTTATACATGCTAGTAAAGAGCTGTTATTCCTATCCCTGTATCCTTGCCTGAGAGCCAACTTAATATCAAAGTTTTAATAATTTGGAGGGAAGGGGTTTGAATTCTCCATTCCAAAGGGAGGTCTTGCCCTCCCTAGCAGATACCTGTCTTTTCTAACCAAGGCAGTGGGGCTGGCCCACACTCAAGACTGCTGTAACACTTGAGAAGAAGATTCTAATGGAAACAAAAAGAATAAAAACAAATCATGAACCTGGACTTTGAGTAGTGCCAATATTATATCAGTAGAAGGATAGAAACCAACTTCAAACCAGCAATGCTCAGAACAAACAGCTTGCAATTAATCCTGTACCAGGGCACCATCAGGGGCTTGGAAGAACCATGGAAGATGGTTCTGATGACCAGAAAGAGGTATATGATGAACACAATGTCTTCCTTTTTGGGCAGTAATCAGGTAACACATTTTCCTGGAAGCCACTGCAAAGTGGAATGGTTGTTTTCCTTTTGCCATTGCTTAATGTCAATGTTACTGAAAAATAGTCAGAGTGTTGTAGAAATTTGGCATTTTTTGAGGATCTGGATGGCTGCTTGATAGTGCAGGGAACTTAGGAGATGTGTTTTGTGCAAGGATGAAAGAAGGAAAGGAGAAGAAGAACATGAACTTGCAGAGGATGCTGCAAACTATGCAAAAACACAACAGGCGAGGCCACGTTGAACCAGAGGACTTTCCATTTCTTTCCCTTCATGAAGTGTGGGTCACAGTTAGCATGGTGAGTCTCTTAGATCTTGTTATATGGGTTGGGGTGTTTAGGGAAATAAAGTTGTAGACAATATGAAAGAAGCACTAATTTCAGTAGAAAGGTCAATGTTTTATGAAGGACAGAACCTTCCTCTAACCATTTTGCAGAATTTAAGATCCCTAAGATCCCTCAAGCTGCTGAATATTTTCTAGTTTTTTCACATTCTTTACAATGGTGGCAAGGAGATCTGTCACTGCTTCAAATTTAAAATCTGTAAGTGTCCTGGGAAAAAAAAAAAAAAAACACATATAAAGTATTACTGGGGAAGGTGGCTTCAGTCAATTTCCAGTTAAGCAGATGTAAACTTTCCCTGTGAGAACAGCATGTTAAAGACCCAATGAACTACATCAGTACTAAATAAAATTGGGATGTTCGGCCAGCATTCGCACCCTTGGGATGCAGCAATAAATGAACAGAATTTGCTCATGATTATGTACTTGATACTTCATATGACATGGCAATAAACCTTGAGGCTCCAAGCACATGCTCACAACGGTAAATCAGTGTTGTGGTTGCTAATAGATTCAAGTTCCTGAGATGATATTTCCTTGATAAGGTCATATCACTGGTTGCTTAATATTTGCCTCAATGTTCAGGTGGTTTAACACTGTGCTAGAAGGGGCACCAAAGTAGAAAACAGGCTGACCACAGATAATCAAAGCCATTGGTAATTTTCCTATATGCTAGCATATAACAAATTTATGACATCTGAACACTACCTGGGAATCCAAGTGTATCGCTCAAACAGGATAAGAGAAGGCTTAATGCAGAAGGTGACTTATGATGGAAATCAACACCATGTCAAATCACCTACACTGTTACAAGACAAATTGCAGGAGAAAGGAATTGGATATTGTCTGTTCACTTAATTTTATGCCAACAGCTTTACATTTGTGATCAGATTTTCCCTTTTGAAGGCAAACACAGTCAGAATCAAGAATTAGCTAGCCATGTCAAAAAGGGGAATAGGATTCTGTACCTCTAAGGAAGAAGGAATTAAATAGCAACCAGCTGTTTCCCAATACAAATGCCTTTATCAGGAAGTTAGTTCCTCAAGTAGTTGTCTTTCTTTTCTTTTTTTTACTCCTCTCTTGTAGCTCAGTGGGACTGGAAATGTTCCCTTCTTACATGCCTTTTTAATGCCAGTTAGCCCTTGGATGATGTTGTTGTTGGACACACAAATACAGACACACACACACTTTGTCTGGAGAGAAGGCATGAACTGTTTATTACAAAATAATTTATAGCATTTCTACAAAGGCCAGGGATTGGGGGAGAATGTTGACACCTCTCCCCATTCCATTGGTCAAGACAACTGTCCATCAGCTGTCCATATCTCTAAGAGCAAGAATGCAAACTACCTTGAACTAACAAAACATTGCCTCTATTTATAACACCCATGTGTGAGAAAAACCTAAGAGCTATGAACTGTGAGACACAAGAAGGCTGAAAAATCAGGGCGACTGGATATGATTATGCAATACAAATAAATACTTGACAATTTGTTCATATGTTTGGATGAAGATAAGGTAAAAAGTTGTCATCATGAAAATTATTTGGCACTGGGAAATATTAACCAGAGAAACTGAGGAATCTCCATCCATGAAGATCTTCGACCTCTATTTGAAGTCCTGAGCAAACAGATATAGCTTTGAATTTAGACATTCTTGGAGAAAGGACTTGAACTAGAGCTATCTAGAGTTTCCTTCCAGAGTAAATCTTTCCATGGTTGTCTCATTCCAGTTATAAACTGGTAAATGAAAGCGTAAGTTACCTTCAGCTGAGAAACAGCTTCTATTGTTAACATCGGCTTCTACTTTTGAAGTTATAGAAAATCCAGTCCAAATATTTGAGGACCCCTATATGAAGGAGGTAAAACATGCTTTGATGTACACAGGAAAAGAAGCACTACAGCCCCTGAAAAGCCTGACTTCTCTGTAACAGGTTGTTAGCAAAGTCTTCTAAAGTATTGTTTCTAGTTCAAGACTAATTTCAGCATCTGAGATAGCAAAGAAACACCCAGATTTCAGAACAACCGAAAGTTTGCAATCCTTCAAAGCATACTCATATGTACAGTTCCACTGCTGACAATGTAATTGTCCTATAGTTCAAGATCTGGTCCGTCTTATTGCTGCTATGATGTTCATTGTGCTAATCGAAAGGTAACACAGTGACAAAAAAAACTACATCACTGCATACAGAAAAAACTTTTTTAATACTAAATTAAAAGAAATTTTCACTGTTAACACATTTGGCAAGTTAAAGTCTTTCCTCAGTCATCTACAAGCAGAAAAAAAAAAAAAGTGCATTTTGTCAAGAGTTTGTTATGGATCCCTGAGCTCGGTGTAAATTCAACCAGCCTGTGCTGACTCTAATTGACTGGAGTGGGCAATTAAACGTAATAAAAAAATAAGCAATTATAATTTATTTGCAAACAATTAATCACTTCCCCTCCCAAAACTGAAGGCCCAGAGGTTGGTGAGAATTATTAATTAATGATCCATTTTATTTTATTTCTGGATACCCTATCCTGAGGATTTGTCAGCAGAGAAAGCGTATGCAGCATTCTCATCTTTGAGGAGGCAGGGCAGATAAGTGGAATACAATTTTGACTCAGCCATTAATCTGTAATTAGTAGAAACCTCTTTCCACTTTTGACATAATAAAGTTGATAGCTGGGAAATAAATTCTAAAATTAGAACTGATTGTTCTGGAAATAAAGTAATTATGAAATTAGATTATAGCAAGGGATCTGTTTTGGTGGCAAGCTCACTCACTTCCACTGCCTGTGTTTCCTAGTCAGAAAGTTAGTCTCAAGAGGTCACCTCAAGAAGAAAATAACAACATTCTGAATGAGATTTCTACACCCTGAACAAATTAGGGACTAATATGAAGTGCCTTTCCACTACACACAATTGGCAGCTAATGAAAGAAGGGGAAGTTTTCAGACAGACTGGTGAGGAGTGTTGCAAAAGCTAAATCATGCCAGGCTAACTTAATCATCCTGTAGAAAAACAACAAAATCTTCCATCAACACAGGAAATGCAGTGGGTGTTGTTTACCTGTATTTGAGAATAGCGTTCAAGATTGCTTCTCATAGCAGTATCTTGGACAAATTGGTGAGATGCAAATTGGATGGGTGGCCTGTGAGATAGGTAGGAAATGGGCTGAGAGATCATAGTCAGGGTGGTAATCAGTGGGTTTTACTCAGGCTGGCAGCCTGTCACAACTGAGGTCCCACAGGGATCAGTACTGGATCTCACACTGTGCCTTACCTCTGTGGCATCCACAAACCTCTGGTAGATAAACCAGCTTACAAGTAACATCAAGGAATATTGCTGTTACATTAATCTGAACAGAAATTATTTCACAAAGGAATATCAAGAGGTTTTGATAGCATTTGGATTTCAAGTACTCTTGTGAGGTAGGTAGGTATTTTTACAGGTTTATTTATAAACATAGCCCTTTGTGTCACTTCATTTCCCTATCAAAATGTAGTTTTCCTAGCAGCAGTCTCTACATGTAAAAGGAAAATGAATTAACTTATATTCTTTTTGAATATAGATTAAACAGCTTTGCATGTTTGAATTGCTGATTAGTATTTATGGAGCAACGCTTCATGCCACCAGAAATTAAGTTCTATAAATGGCACAATATACAGTGAAAAAGTGCTTTCAAATACTTCATATAATATTTAATACTTCTGCTTTACTAGGGGCACTTCAGCATGTGATTTTGGGAATTAAATGAGGCAGCATTCTCAACCAAAATGAAGAGATCCTAGATGTGTTGTTTCCTATGTAAATGAGTGGGACAAAGATTCATAACAGGTAGGGTATCAAACGTGATGTTGTCTAATATTAAAAGTAACTGACAAGAAACAAATGCTCATCTGCAGAAATATAAGAACTCCTGTTGAGGACAGAACATAGACTCAGCTGGTATTGCCCCTTGAGAGTGAGGTTGAAGCTGATACTCTAAATGAAAGTGAACTCTTGGGTAATACAGCAACCTATTGTGAGATGATAGACTGTAGTAAAGGGAACTTCTTTCCTGACTTCTACAGACAATTAGCTTCTTCCCTCCAGCATGAAATTTAATAACCTGTGTCATTATATTTCCTTGCATAGCCAGAATGCTAATGCTATTAATATTAAATTCAATCAGAGTGTTAAGTTGAGAAACTGCTTTCCAGCATGTCAGGACCTGTTCAGTTCACTACAGACAGACAGAAATTACTCTGTCGTATCTTATTGACAGGCTGATGGGTAACACCTTCTGACAACACATGTTGAGAAAAATAACGTCAAAATAATTTCACAAGAAATGAAATGATCTGTATTAAATGATGCGATGATTAAAGATATAATAAGCTGGAATTAGTGTTTAATCAAAGAAATAGTTACCTTTACTACTGCTGAGAAACACATGGAGATTTCAGAAACATTCTCACTAAAGTAACTTTAAGTCTGAGGAAAAACTTCCATTTCTCACCTGGTTCATTTCTTTAGGGAGTGGGAATGCAATGTAATTCCCAATCTCAGTCTTCCCCTCACTGAGTGCAGAATGTGCTATTGCTGTAAAATTAATACAGCTGTTCTGGATGTGCTTTAATACAGTGACAGATGCTTTGGTGGACTTGCAACACAGTAACCAGAAACTTTTGATAAAGCTGAAAACAGGCAGTTACTTTTTTCCTGTTTAAGACTTGAGATAGGTTTTCTGACACTGCCTGTTTCCTTGTGAAGTGAGGGCAAGATCTGGGCAACTTGGACTGAGCAGCGTTCTGCTCCTCACAACCAGCACGAGCTTGGAAGCGATCAGTGAAACAGCCTTTCTAGTTTTGTGGTATGATTCGTGGCAGGCACAAACAGTTAAGATGTTTTCTCAGATTTTTTTTTATTTTTATCCATAAGAAATAATTTCTTTTAAGTTTTAACTTCTCCATCCTCAGCACATTGAAAAAAAATCAACAGGAATTTTTTTTTTTTGAAAGTGTCCAACACAATGCACTCCAGCCTTCTTTTCGTGTCTTCAGAGAAGTAGAGCTTTCTTATTAATTCCTCCTTGCTTTCTCTAGTTTTTCTGCATTCTTTTCATGGCAGTGCATGACCCTCTTTTGCTTATCTGAAGCTTGGAATTCTTATATTCCTGTATCATCCAAAGGTGAACTTGAGTCATCAGTGAAGGAATATGCTTTATTAATTCTCTAAGCAGTTAATGTATGTTGTTCTTTCTTTCAGTAGAGGCTTTTCCAATTTTCTTTTCCATTTCTTATGAGTTTGTTTGTTTTTGTTATATGTGGCATATTGCATTCAGTGATATGAGAGTGCAGTAACAATCTGAGTCTCTCCAGAGGATGACAGAATCCTTCCTTGTGGTGTTTTTGATAGAATATGTTCCTATAAATATCCTAACACTTCATCTTTGCAGTCTTTATTTAAGAATGATGGAAAAAGAATGCTGTTCCTAGGTGTTTTATTATAGTTCTGAATGCTGTGTCAGCCTGTCAAATATTGGCTGTAATTTCTTTAAGTCTTACTGAATCCTTAACTACTCCCAGGTTCACACTAATGGTATAAGGCAGTGTTATGCATGGACACCATTCCATGCTCTGCTTTTCTATCAGCCAGATTTTCATAGAGGCTTAAACCAGCCTTGCAAAATGTATCCCATTTTCCTGGTGAGATTGCTTTGATAGCAGACTTTGGACACATATCAAGAAAGCCAGATTTTGCTTTCGCTACTGAGAGAGCTTGATCTGGTGACCAGATCTCAGTAAATGTGCCAAGGACACATGATGGGAACTGGTAGATCTCTTCGAGAAATACTTCCACCACACTTTTTTCTTATCTTCCTTTTGAAGCATGTCTAAAACCGTGTTCAAAATATATTAATTGGGGCCACTGGCAAACAAAAATGAGATTTCATCTTCAACATCTCTAAAAAGAACTAATGAAGGTCACTAGCGGTAGAGTTATTATCACAAGATATTTTGTGTTGTCAAAGAAGAATAGCCGGAGAAAAAAGGATAGCCAGGCTAGGAGAGAATGACTGGATATGAAGAAAAAAACATGACTATAATAAAAATATCTTATTATTAAAAAAAAGCAAAGCAAAGGTGAAATATGGAATAGATTGCCTAAAATAAATACTTAAAGGAACAACTGCAGAAATACTCCCGAGTTTTTCAAGGCCATTTTTTAAAACTAAAATTAATCTAGTAACTGCTTTCTTTGTTATATAATGCCTTGCCTATCCTATGAAGCCTAATTTATGTAAAGGACTTAAAAAAAATTAGCTGTAAATCCAGAAAACAAACCATACTGAAACATGCAAATACCATTACATTTTTTAACAAAGAGATTTTAACTATTAACCAGAAACCTCTCCATTCTTGACTTCTCAGGAAGGAATCAGTGTTTTTTTCTAAAGAGTATTCTATTGAGTTTTTTCCTATATTCTCAGAGCTTTTTAGGCAAAAAAAACACACTTAAACAATTAATTATGCTTATGACAACATTAATGAAGCCTTGAGGACTGTGCAAGTCTCCTGTAGTTGATCGCTCTGATATCTGATATGACTGAGACAGACTTTCACGGGATGAGAGTTTTCTCTTTAACTTACCTCATTTGTAGGAAGACAACTATTTTTGTGTCTTGAATCAGTTCAAAAAGTACTGGGGCCAAATGTGGACCTGCAGTTATAGACTGTAATTGCTTGGGAAGCTAAGCTAATATCAGTAATTTAGGTGTCTGCCATGAAAAAAAAAATCTTTTTTATATTTCTTTTTTTTGCTGCTTTTTTTTTTTTTTCCTATTGTCACTTCTTGCATGCACTGGAATCTTCTTATATCATAATTGAAAGACACATAAAAATGCTAGAAACAAAAAATCCTATGTGACTATTGCAAACCTTTCTCTGACATTGAGGTGTTACAGAAAAGCAGATGGAATATGTGACCTTTATAGCATCAGTCATTTTTTAAGTTAATTGGAAAAATCTCAGAATAGCTCCAGAGGAAAATTCTTTCAGAGCACTTTATGACTAGGCTTTTAGTATTAAGTCTAGGAAATTGATGCATTTGAAGAAAGAGGTCACAAGTGAAGGAGAACTTGCAGATCTGCACAACTGTAAGCAGCAGAGATATTACTTGGTCACATTAATCTTTTCAAGTGACATGAAATTGTATGAAATCAGGTTTGCAATCATAGTATATAGTGCTATGATCAGTAAATACTCTGGCAAATGTTCTTTGTAAAGCTGAAATGAAAATGCTCTTGAAAGAATTTTAGAACAACAGTAAAAGGCAATGCAAGCAAACAGAGAAGAAGTCAGTGATGTACCAAAGGTATAATACCGGATATGTAGGTATAGCCTTGATTGCAGTAAGGTAAATGGTAAAGTTCACGCTATTTTTTTGTTAACAGAGGACGAAATCTCTCCATTACAACATACAACCAGTTACTACCTCAGGTCAGGGCACCACTGTACTGTCACTTAGAAGGAGGCTAATATAAAATACAGTGAATGTTAGTTGAAAGTCACACTGTTCAGGTTTTTATTATTACTAAATGAAGAAAATGTAAATAAAGCAGTTGAATGCTTCATTTAACTGTTTAATATCTATAGGCTCTTCCTTCATAAATATATATTTTAAAGACATGTAATTTAATCCTTATTCGCCAAAAAAATAGTTGCATCACTTAATATTCCCAAGCCACCAAAGGTGTGAAAAGCCTTTATTCTCACTAACAAAACAGCAGCAAGTTTACTAATTTTGCTGTCAGCAGTAGAACTGTTTGAAGGGCGTAGACCAGATTCCCTGAAGTATGACAATTTGTCATAAGACTTGAAGAAGGAAAGTTATTTCCTGATGTATGAAATCACAAAATGTGTAAGATTTGGAATTTGCATGTACTATATTGGTAATTTAATTATTAAAAACGGGTAATGAAGTGAGGGGTAGGAAGTGTGCCACGTTTAGCACCCTGACTGCTTGCTTGGTTCTAATGCAAATTTGCAATGTGACCATGGGCAGATCATTTAGCATCTGACTGTAGTGTGGGCACTGGACTTTGCACAATACAACTGGTGCTGCTTTGGGTACAGCTAAAAGACACTGACTATGCTTATATGACTGACACAACAATTATATGGCTTAACAAAGTAACTAGACCGCTCAAGGTATGGAAAATTTTTAAGTCCTGACAAATTTCTTCCCTTCACATACAGGGAGTCTGGCAAAGATTCTAGTTGTGGAGTAACTACTGATCACTGTGAGAGAGGACACACCATGTCAGGCTTCTGCCTAAGCTTCAGTGCAGAAAAGGAAGCAGAAAATTACTCATACTGTGTGTCATTAGAGTGTGTCATGCTCTGCAAGAAAAAGGAAATACAAAGTAGCACAGCTTGTATAAACAACTGTTTTAGCACAGCACTTGTATTCTTAATAGTACTGTTTACTGTGCTGAGTAACGCTGAACTCTGCTTATAGCCACGCAGCAGAGATCCCTCCAAATTTCTGGGTTTGGGTCTTGTTTTACTGAAACCAAGAGGTCCTGATGCTGCAAAAGTCTCATAACTAGCTTAAATAAGACCTTTGTACACAATGGAAAAGTAGTTAAAGCCTTTCAAGCACAAGGATGTTGTGTGAGCACAAATCCAGAATATGAATAGCATGTTAATCTGTTTTTCAGTCATGTAAATAGTTTATGCATAGGATAAGAACTTGCCTGTGCTAAATTAGAACTAAATAAATGAGTCAAGCATTAAATAGAATGACTTACCTTAGTTTAAAAGTTAAAAAACTTTTGCTGTACAAACAAGAATCCAAATCCTGTCTCGACACAGGTCAATCTGTAAGTTAAACCATGCATCTTAAAGCCCTGTTTGAGAGCCTCTTGAAATGCTGGAAGGCTTAGGGTTGTGACCTCTTCCCTGGTGAACTTGTTCCAGTGCCCAGCCACCTTACAAGTGAAGAATTTTGCCTAACAGCTCATCTGAACTTCCTCTAACGCAACTTTAAACCATTCCCTTGTGTCATATAACTGGATACCAGAGAGAAGAGTTCAGCACCTCCCTCTCTGCTCCCCTTAATGAGGAAACTCTGAACCGCAATGAGGGCACCCCGCAGTCTCCTCGCTGAGCAAACCCAGTATCCTTAGTTACTCTTTATAATTCATGCCCTCTATTCCTTTTGCCATCTTTATTGCCTTCCTTTGGACTCATTCTAGTGAATGTACTCCTTATATTGGGAAGTCCTAAGCTGCACACATTAGTCAAGCTGAAGCAGCTTGAGTTCCCAGCATGGTGGGACATTTGCATGTCCTGAACAGTCACCTGCACTGTGCCTAATGCACTCCAGGATGTGGCTGGCCCTTTTGGCCTCCAGCACAAACTGTTGACTCATAATAAGGTAAAAATCAGCCCAAACCCCAGATCCCTTTCTTCAGGGCTGTGTTCCCAGTCCAAATATACATGCAGGATTACATGGCTACAGATGCAGAATCCAGCATTTATCCTTGCTAAATTTCATACAGTTGGTGATAACTCTACTCTATCACGATCTCTCTGTACAACCTCTCTATCCTTGAGGGAATCAATCACACCTCCTAAATTAGTATTGTTGGAAAACTTATTTTTAGTTTAGTGCGCACTCAACTCCTGTGTCCCGGTCACTGCTGAACTCCATTTTCACTCAGAATTAGCTGCTTAAAAAAATGCCCTAAGTCAGCTGCAAAGCAAGCTGGAAGTTATGCTAGCTTTATATTTGCAGCCATATCACTGTGTCTCATTATTATTACTAAGGCAGGAATGGATTAAGGCATAAATCTACAGACGCAGGAGAAGGATTCATTGCAATGTTTGCAGAAGCTGCAATGACATCCTAAGCACAACACTTTAGAGAGTTCATGTCCTTTGAGACCACAGCTTCAGGGAATAATGCTATTTTCCTTTGATGTTCAGTAAATACTCACATTAGACAGGACAAGAATCAGTGGAAAATACACCTTCTATTTACACTTGGAATAAAAAGCTGTGAAGAGGAGCATCATTAAATGGAATTGTCAACAGTGTGCTAAAAGCTTCTCTATCTAAATATCATTATTTGCATCTGAATTTTCAGTAGGGAAATCAAGGTTGCACCAGTAGAAAAGATAAATATTGAGCTGCATTACCTACTACCAAAAAGCTGTATAGTATTTATCTTCATTTTTTATTCCCTTGTGCAGCCTGTGCCAGGTCAGACTATCCCTTTTAGTTCCATTTCATTTGGATTCAACTGAATTCAATTCAGTGAATATTTAAAAATCTTTCCAGTATTACTCATTGCTGAGTTACTTATAGCTGTGCCTAACCTACTGAATATACATGTTCTCTACAGTACACTACAAATTCTGAGGGGACCAAAATATATAAAGGGGGATTTATCTGTGCATCTAAGATAAGGGGAAGGACATTTACTATTAAAACCTGGCATTTTTGTCTAAAATTTATGAATAAAAATAGAGTGGTATCTTTTTAATTCTTTAAGATGTGTTATTTAATAGCTATGAGAATAGCCTGTGGCTACTTACGCTGACTATGTAAACTCTCTGCAGGAAGTAAACTGTGTTAATAATAACACAGAATTATATGCTTAGGCAAATTGACTGTTATTCATGAAGTTCTGACAGCAAGTTCAGTGTTAAACGTATTTTCCAGCTGTGACATAGATAGCTAGTTTTTATATTTATATATTTTCTACAAAGCTGGAGCCTGATATTCAAGCCTTCCTCAGCTACTCAAACTGACCTTGCAAAATAAGTGTTATAAATTGTAACAAAAGCAAAAACCTAATCCTGTGCCAGCTATAGCCCTCCCCAGGCCTAAGGAACTGGAACATCACTGCTGACTTTCAGTGGGCAGAACATGAATAATCTGATGACAAACAGCAGCACCATCAACTTCCTACACAAATCTAGTTAGCTTGTGTTAAATCAGAATTGAGAATAGAACTAAAAATTTCTCTTAGCCTTGGATAATATCATACCTCTGATTATTGATGTATCTTGATGTAAGGACTAAGAAATAACAGAAAATTTTCTTCTAAGAGGTTAGTCTTGGTCTATTCTGTCTCTTCTCCTGTACTTGCTATGAACTCCTGTACTTTTTCTGTATCAGATCCAGGTTCCTTTCTGCCAGAATCATTTTCCACCACACCAGTTAACTGAACATCATCAGTTAATAGAGGCATAAATACTGTGTAGCCATTCAAGAGGGATGGCAGAATCACAAAAAGTAGGGATACAACCTAAACATATCGTAATTAAACATTTTCATAGATGCTTGTGCAGAAATTGCATCTAGGTGCTAGAAATGGAGACTCTCATTGACCTACCAGCTCTATTCACAGACATTTTATGAGTTTCTATCACATATTCACCTCACACCTGCAAGCTGAAAACTGCTGATGCATTTGAATAGGGCATTTTGTTCAGAAAGAGAAGAAGATAAATATAAGTCAAGATCTGTAGTCCTAGAGAGGATGCAGGACCTTTACAGGAAGGCAAATTAAGTTTTGTCTAAAGAATAATCTTTGGGCTGGAGGAGACTGGCAGCTGCTGAGTCAGCAACCCTGGCTTGCACATACATTAGGCCTAAGTTAGTTCTGTGGAATCTGAGATCTAGATGCTGAAGTAAAGTAAAGTCGATATACAAACATCACAAAAGAGAAAAATGTTTTATGTTTAGCTCTTTGAGCTAGCTCTATGTATCTCTGATGCGGTGTTTGTACCCTTCTAGCCCCATCCTGCCTGTTGTTGACTTCTTCAGATCACGTATATATTATTAGGTGTATGCCAAAACATGACCTTAAATAAATGTTTGTATGCAATAACGTTTTAGAAAATGTATCATTCAATGCAAAAAATTTATACACAATGGAAATATTACATTACTGGTGCCTGGGTGTGTTTGCATTATGCAAATAAGACTGCTACCTCTTAAAACAGAAAAATACACTGTCCACTGTTCTGTATAAATCCTTTTAATTACGAAAAATTGCATTGTCTATTTGAGCAGCACCATTTAGGGTATGACTATGAATATAATACAAGTATGTATATGCTGTTGCATGTGGATTTGAAAATTATTTATAATGAATCTTTTAGATTTGTAGTGTATGAAGCTGAGGGGAAATAGTTGTACCATGCCAAAGGAAATGCCTTTGGCATGGTACAACTACTGAAGTTTAAACAAAGTTAGATTTATCTATAAAAGATAGATTTTCTTAACTATAAACATTAATTTTCATCAGTTCTGCTTGAAGTGAAACTCTAGGAGGTATCATATTGAAGATTAGGTTAAAAAAAAAAAAAAAAAAAGACGAAAAGACAGACGCCACGGTACAGTATAAGTGTACTTATACTGATGTGATATTCTGGAGAAAATTGAGTCAAATATTCTGGAACTGTTACAAAGTCTTCTTTGGAGAGCACAGAAAGACTGTGTGATGTAACTTACCTGATTTCTACCCTAGTCCAAGTCCATCCTGTAACCTAAATGCAATGTTGTGTTATGAAGCTGAAGCTAAAGAGTATTTTATTTATTTCCCACAAAGAGCTGGAGGAGGAAATGAAACAAAAAAAGTACAATTGCTTTGGATTCTGAATCTTGTCTCATATGTGTTCCATACTGGCTACTGCTCAGATCACAGGCTGGAAAACTAGTGTGGACTGCTGTGACAATGTAGTCTGATTTCAGGTCTACGACAGGAGCATACTTGTATTTCTGTCACAATTTAAACACTATAGAAGAAGGGATCTAACATCACTTTTGAAAAAAAAAAGTTGGTTTAATGGTTAAATATCATACATGCTACAGTAGAGCAGGTTTATTGTGGTTTGCACTTTTCCACTCTCAGATTTTAGCCACAGGCTCCTGCAGTGCTCTTGCTAATTAAAAGATTCTTTCTATTGCACTTATGTAAGGACTAAGATTAAGAAAATTATTCTTTTTCCCATTATGCAAAACTGGAAGATAAATTTCCCTAAATATTTCCCAGAGATTTAATGATTCTGATTTCTTCAGTACTTATCCAGCTACCATGTATTAGCATTCATCTTTTGCTGTGAAACCATGACTGTGCTCAGCATCGGCTGTAGTCCCAATTTGAGATGTAAGGAACAGCTGCCGCCGTTTGAGATTTGCATGTTTATAAATCAGAGTATTGCTTTATTCCTTTGGGATAATCATTGCACTTGGAAATGCTGCAGTACTTCTGATTAAATAAATTGACTTAGAGGAATCACAATATCCATTTAACTCACTAATATATGATATTAAATATATATATAACATTTATATTGAATGGTTAAGTAACATTTGGCATTTCAAATGCACAGAACTCATTTGCTTAGTTGCATAGCAACTAGTAATTTGTTTTTTAGAATCCTCTTCAGTAAAGTTGCAGATAAATAAAATTTTATAATATCAAAATATGATATATTAAGCAAGGATTTCTTTTAACACTTATTATTACTTTTCAACGAAGCCAAGGTTTTTACAGCCTTTCCAATGGTATTAGAGTAGTTATAATTAGCCTTTCTGAATAATGAGGAAGTCATTTAAAACAAGCTGGATATTGTTTTCATGGTCATTGTAACACTCTGATCTTTTTTTTTTCTTTTTTACCATATAATAAACATGCACATAAAAAGAGAAAACCAGGGACACTAAATTAAATCTGTGAATGGGCTCACCTGCAAATTCAGTTTTACACCTTCATCTCTTACACTTTACATCTTTACCTGCTTCTCTAGTTCTGGAAACAAAGGTCTCCTGAACCTTGATGGATTTATACAAAGGTGTTTTGCAAGATATTCTCTTTTTCTATATGCCTGCACAAAACAATAGCGTAAGTAATTAAGTCTTTTAACATCTGATGTAGGATTTTCATAGTGGAGTACAAGAAGTGTGAGACTAAGAAAAACATGAGAAATAAGGAGGGGAAGCAGAAGGATGTGTGGAGAATGGAGTGACAGCAAGAGCCAAGTCCCCCTTCATGTGTGGAGTAGGGAGAAGGCAATATGGTATATAGTGGTTTTCAGATTTTGTCTTTGTTTCTTTCTCTTCCTGTGGTAGCCTAGAATTCAGGTAATTGGCCTGGCAACTGTGAAAGAGTTGACAGGTTTCTGTCAGCAAAGTCAGTGTTGTCTGGAAGTGATATCAATCTATGCTGTTTCCAGAAAACACAACCCCACAGTGAAGTCTCCCTTAACAACCCAAATATGAGAAAATCCGTCACTAAGATTTTCAGTCATTTGACTATTTTTAGTTTGTTTCTATTTGATTCTAGGTTTTTACCACTGGGGCTCTTGACAACTTGTAGGGATGTTAATTGGTAGGGCTCAGTCTAACTCAATTACTCTGTCTTTATCTTTGTATGTCTTGATGAATATCTTTACACAACTATACCACAGACTTTTTACAGGTCACAATGACGTTTATGAAAGTTTACAACTCTTAATAAGGCTTCATCAGAGACAATATTCTCTGACAGATGTCCACGGCAAACCTTCTTCTTTTAAAAAACTTTATACCTGCCTATATTGAAACTCAGACTGTTTTGTCTTTTTCTCTTCTTTATTTGTCATTCCCTCAATTTTTGAGTAATCTGTAAACAGTATCAATAACTCATTTTCTGATCACTGCTAAAACTGGTCTACAACTTTGTGATAAAAATAAACTTCAATGATCCTTCTGCTTTTTCTGTCCCATATTTAAGTCTTCCTGTTAGAAGGGTTGGATGATTTAAAGAGAAAAAGCCATCCACTATCTTCTTGCACAAGAATCCACATGATTTGGACACACTCATCTTTAAGGATTGGACATTCCAATATGAAATGGTCTGCTAAAACACACATGAGCTATCACAATGTGTTTCATTTATACATACTTTTTTTTTTTCCCTAAGATGAAAGTTAAGCAGACAGAAGGAAAAAAAAATGTTGTCAGTTTCAGAAGTACAGAACTGTTGAGGTTTTCAGGGTTCTCTGGAGATCATCTGGTCCAACCTCTCTGCTTGAGTGGGGCCACTTAGATTGAGTCAATTTACCAGGACAAGTGTCCAGGTGGCTTTAGAATATTTTTAGGGACAAACATTCCACAACGTCTCTGGGCAACCTGTGCCAGAACTTGCTCACCCTCACACTAAAAATGTGTTTTCTGATCCTCAGGGGGAACCTTCTGTGTTTCAGTTTGTGCCGATTGTCTCTGGTCCTGTCACTGGGCACTATGGAAAAGACCCTGCCTCTATCTTCTTCTGCCCTCCCATGAGGCATTTATACAAGACATTAAGATCTCCTCTAAGCTGCCTACTGTCTAGACCGAGCAGTCACAGATATCTCATTCTACCCTCACCATCACTGGGGGTCCAGAACTTGACCCAGTACATCAGACATGACCTCACCGGTGCTTAATAAAGGAGAAGGATCACCTCCTTTTAACTGTTGGCAATGCTTTGCTTAAGGCAGCCCAGAATATCATCAGGATTCTTTGTGGCAAGTGCACATCATGGTCTCATAGATTCATTTATGTTGGAAAAGACCCTTAAGATCACTGAGTCCAACCATTATCCCAGCACTGCCAAGTCCACCATTAAACCATGTCCCTAGGTGCCACAACTGCGCATCTGAAATATCTCCAGGGATGGGGACTCAAACAATTTCCTGGTCAGACATGTTCAACTAGGTGTCCACCACAAACCTCAGGTTCTTTTCTGCAAAGTTCCTTTCAAACTGGATATCCCCAGCTTAGAGCAGTGCATCAGGTTGCTTCTTCCCATGTGCAAGATTTTGTACTTTCTTTTCTTGTGCTGATTATGTCCCAGTCAGACCATTTCTCTTGCCCGTCTCTCTCTTTCAAAATATGATCACAACCTTTGTTTTATTTCAGTCTTTTGGGCCATTATCAGTGTTCCAGGTGCTATTGTAAATCAGCATCAATACAGCAAAGAGATGCTCATCCAGTTTTTTCAAACCCTAGCATTTAATCCAAGTACATATGATTGAGACAATTCTCTCATGTAACTTTCACTCCAAGAATTAGAAAGCTAGCTTAAATTATCCTCATTTGGGGACTGATTTATTCTACCTCTGCTTTAAAAGGAATAGCCTTTGCCATTCTGTTCAAATCCCAGAGAGTGTAAATTGTCTGTGCAACCCTGTAAGGATCTGCTAAGAGTGAGGGCTTAGTAGAAGAGAGGTCTTCCAGCACTGTGTGCAAGAGCAAGGCTCCTGAAGGGTTTTCCCAACAAATTATAGAACCAATGTCAGTACAAGATCAACCCTGCCCGGAAAAAACACATGCATTTTTTTGCAGTTACATTATGAATAGTCGCAATGTGGTGTTCTTTCATATAAAGCATTTTTCTTTGTAAGGAAGAAATTATTAAAAAATATAAGCATTTGTTTTTTCTTAATTCTGCAATAAATAAAGTCACAGTAATACAATGCTATCAACAAGACTTGCATGGTCTAGCTGAAAAGAGTTATATTAAAAGAATCCTCTGAAAGCAGCAATATGAGCAGTTTCACCCCATTACCCTTACTGTCACTGTTTCACTGAGCTCAGTGTATTAAAAATGGAAAATCATTCCCACATTTAGTTTATTCCAATAATTAATTAGATCAGAATTGGAATTTCTGTTTAGATGAGTACCCCAAAGGTATTAAAATATCACTAAATACCATACCTGATTTTTCAGACTCTACTGCACTGCATCTTCTGTACAGAACAGATAAAATACACTAATCCAATAGAGGGGGTATTTAAGTTGTTAAATAGCTCATACGTCTTGTATAGGCAGACCATTTTCAATGATATTAAAGTAAATTGTCTTCATCTCTGCCTAGATACTGATTGATCAGTACTTCCAGTGGCGCAGTGACACCCAGTCTCAGGATTTCATTAATAGCTCTAGCACTTAAATGTGTTAATGATATCCAAGAAAATGGAATAAAACCACTGAAATGTCAGAAAAAAGTAATTCATATTACCTTTAAGACAGTGCTTGGAGACTGAGTGCTAGTGCTTAGCTAAATGTTTCAGTACCATAAAATTTCATCACCTTTTTACAAAGTGCAGTCAATACAGATTAGATGCTGGCAACAGTATATTCCTCTTTTAGGTGTATCCGGCAGAATCAGAAATACTGCAAAAATTGTCAGATAACAATGCAAGTAAAGCAAAAGTTCTTATGTGATATGTTGATAGACAATACATTGGAATTTTAAGAAATAAAATGAGCAGATAGGCAACCAACTAATCAGAAGAATAGCACTGTAGCGTACATAAAGGCTGCATGTCCAATGGACTTTTGCTAGTCTCAATGCTGAGTCTTCAGAGCACATCTTTCACTTCCTTTCCTCTTTGGCTCACTGCTAGATGAAACAGGGTGGTCAAAGTGCAACAAATATAAGGTCCTCAATAGGAAATTTGAGCATAGCTCTCAGGTGAAGTCACTGCATAGAGAATATTACCAGTCCTTTGAATAGTGCTTGATAGCAATGATTCTTTTGATCCTACCTGCTTAATCATTAATCTTTTAAGTCATGTTTACTGCTGTTCACAATTCCTTTCTCTGGTCTAGTACTTTTTGTATATTTTAACAAAAATCATCAAATTCTGTGCTTTCACCCGTAATGGCCAACAGCCTTTGATGATATTCAGAGAGTGAATTTCAACTGTATCAGGTTGCAGGTAAAGCTGGATCTGTCTCCCATAACCTTAGCCTGGGAGTGGTCAGGATTTTCCTAGTGCAAATTACTGCATTAGGATGGATCACATTTGCAATTTTAAATCTCAGTCATAGCTGGACCCATATTATGTTTTGACTTATATTATGGATTTGTTTCTCAGAGTCTTCTTTGCTTAAGTAATAGCAGCAGCTTAATAGTTATGAGACTTGTACTAATGACAATATTAAAATATTAAATTCTAAAAATTTTCTTCTTTACCATGTGACACCAGTCATTTACTCAGTATTGCTGGGAAACAGCCAGTGTAGGTTTAGAAGAGTTATGTTGCTTCAGCTTTCAGCAGTATCTCTGTGTGTTTAAAGGACAAAACAAACAACACATTTTAAAGAACGTGCTTCTCAACTTTAACTTCTTTTTTATTGCCTTGGATGTCTAAGGAAAGAGTAATATCTTTGAAGTTAGTAAAATTTTAAATTTACGCTCTGACTTTAAAAAAATATTCCTTGATTAAGGTTTGACTGCAAACAGCTTCATGAATGTTGATAATCTGATATTAAACATTAAAGATACTGCAATATGCTGTAGCTGATCTAATAAGAAATTTGGAATTGCGTTTAATTTACAGTGGGAAGAAGTAAGCTATTAACTAGTCTTCCCATCAAAGCTTCTATCAATTTTATTTCTGTGCCACTTTCTGCATGATTTAGCTGTGCCATCCTCAATTTTTTCCAGGGTTTATACAAAATGGTATCAGTTGGTTGCTCTTTAAAATCAAGTGCCTACTGAACATAAACAAATACATGTAATTGAAAATGAGTCTTTATAAAACTTGTACATCTGGCTATACATAAAGATAAATTTTGCCAGTGAAGCATTGAAATGAACTTTAGGGCAACACCTACTCCTTCCAGTGAATCATAAATACTATGATCTCTGCCATATAAGTTTTGTTATTCTGTGGATTGAAGCAGTGTCATCAGTATCAAGTCAAATCACAAAACCAAACTACTGGCCCTACTCCCCTGCTCTTATTTAAGATGCAGCAGTCAGATACTCTGATATGACAGGTCACACCCATTTAAAAAGCTGCTGGTTTTAGAGTCCTATTAGAGTTCTCTGAGCTGTTTCTTTTGCCCTTCTGGCAGCAATCCTTCTAAAATCATGCTTTAGCAATTACTGTAAATCTGGAAAGAAGCAATAATTAGCTTGGTCAAACATGAGCAATCATAGGAACAAGATAATTGTGACTATCTTGAAATACTTTGGTCTACTTTATTTTTAGTAATTCATGTGGTAAATTATTTTGTAGAAAAGACTGTGACATGGTGAGCAATGTGTTGACCTTTCAGTTCTGAACTACAGAATGAGGGAAATACTAGGAGAGAATGAATTAATCTTTTTAGTATTGAGGTTAAATTTAAAACTTCACAGTTTGTAATTAATTTCCTCACTTCCTCAATTTTATTTCATAAGAAATAATTTCTTTTATGAGTGCATGATGCTTATCTACATATGTTTTCTCTATCATACTTCTTTTAGCACACATCAAATTGTATTTGTTTATCAAACATAGAGACATGCTAACAAGGTAATATTTCTCTTCCCTCTTACACAATTGAGAAACAGTAAATTTACAAAACAAAGAACCTCAATAACAGGGAATTTGAGAGAGAATTCTCTGTCTTTAAAAATCTGTCATTTCTTGGTCAAGAAAATATTAGGAATGAAAGCAAAACAGTGCTATTCCTGCCAGTGCAAATGTCAACATTTTCTCATGCGTAAAGAGACATGGTTAATGGCCACATTTTCTCTGAGATATGAATATCCAGTTAAGTTCTATTTGACCTTTAGAAAAGCCAACCAACAGAAGAAAGTGATGAAGCCTTTTTGATTGCTATAAGGATGCTGATGGATGATCTTAATACCTTATGTTGCCTGGTAGGTTTCATGCACCACCGATAGAAAGATTGATATTTATTTAAAGAAACCTTGTATGGGCTGTAGATTTAATAACCCAACTAAAACTAGCTCCTGAGAATGGGAAATCCATGCAATTTATAACCATTACAAGGCTTTGATATTTTTCTTCTGATTGAAATGGCTTCTAACAAACTTGATGGACACCATCATCCATGTGCAAATGATTGACATCCTGTGCCTCTTGTTTGGCTCAACACATTTATGTTCATGCGATTTGTTTCCTCTCCTTTTTCTTAAGGCTGTCTGGATAAGGTGGTAAGTAATGATAATAGTAATAAACGCACTCTTCTTTTTTCTTGATAAACTATAAATTCTACTTGTCTAAACTTGGTTGTAAAAAAATAAAAAGTAGGCCACATTCACGGTTAAGGCAAAGATTTGTAAGTCCCTTTGAATCCTTAAAAATGCACTCATTTGCATTGCTTTAGATTCTCTTACATTTTGCTTGTTCAATATATTTTTATTATCCATTTGAAACCCTTTAAAGATCAGGACAAATGTACAAGAACAATAAAGAAGCAAAAAGACTAATCAAATTTTCCAAAATTTTAAGAACTCTTTTGTCTTATACCATTTCTTGTTTTTGACAAAGCCTCTTTACTCCTCTCCATGATGAAATGAAGCATTGAACTGAATTCAAATGTAAAATCATCTTTGGAGGATCCAGTCTACTTTAGTAAATAATGTGCACATGATGCATAACATGTGCAACAATTTATTAAGCTCTTAATTCAAAATTTTTAGCCTCCTATATAGGTACATTTCTTCTTTGTCAATTTTCCCCTTTTGCTGCTTTTCTGTCCAAGTAAGCTCAATATATTTTTAATGAAAAATGAGATTTGTCTGGAACTTGAAATGCTAGAGTGAAATAAAGTAATTTAAACACAATCTGCAGGTAGCAAAAGATCAAAATTGTATCTGTGTAAATTACTGAGCAACACAAAGACAGCCTAGAAGAACCAAAGGAGTTTAGACTCCCTACCTAATGATCTTAGACTGTCAACACAATAAATTAATTGATATTGTTTTCTGGAACTTCTGACTGGGATAAAAGTGAATTATTTTCAAATGAAGGTAAGGCTTCTGGATTGATACTGAACATACTCCTGAGAAAGAGGAATTTAACAGTATCTTACATGTTGAAACAGTCCACAAGACCACAGTCAACAAGCAGGGGAGAGAAAGCTGCTCCTTTGGGCCCCAGAATTTGATTGTATGAATTCATACATCTTCATTATGACTAGAAAGGAGGACCCTGGGAACCATTGACATGTCAGCCTTACTTCTGTGCCTGGGAATATCATGGAACTCCTTAGAGTTTAGATTGAAGTATATTGAGGTGATTTGAGACAACCAGCACAGCTTACCAAGGGTAAGTCCTGGCTGATAAACTTGATGGCCTTCTGTGGTGGAGTGGCTGTATGAGCAGACAAGGGGAAGATTATGGATGTCATTTTTCTGGACTTCTCTAGGGTCTTTTACACACTACCCCATGAAATCCTATTCTCTATATTGGAGAGAGAAGGATTTGATGGATGAACTGTAAGATGGATAAGAAAGCAGTTGGGTGTCATATCCAGAGGGCAGTGGTCATCGGTTCAGAATCCTGATGGACACAAGTGACAAATGGTGTCCCTCAGGGATCTGTGTGGGGACCAGTTGTATTTATTGTCTTCATTAATGACATAGAAAAAGGGATTGAGTGCATCCTCAGCAAATTTGCAGATGATACCAAGCTGAGTGGTGTGGTTGAAATACCTGAGGGATGGGATGAATACCAGAGGGACTCAGACAAGCTCAAAAAGTAGACGCATGGGAATCCCTTGAGGTTTAACAAGACCAAGTGCAAGGTGCTGCTCCGGGGTCAGAGCAAACCCCTGGTACTAACCCAGGCAGGGGGATGAACAGATCCAGAGCAGCCCTGCCCAGAAGGGCTTGGGGGTACTGATGGATGAGAGTCTGGATATTACCCAGTTATGGACACTCAGAGCCCATAGGGCCAAATGTGTCCTGGGCTGTATCCAAAAATGGTGGGCATCTACATCAAAGCAGTGTGGGCAGCAGGGGAGGGAGGGGATTCTGCTCCTCTGCTCTCCTTCCATGAGATTTCAGCTGGAGTGCTGCATCCAATGCTATAAAGACAAATCAACCATCTTGTATTGCTCAATGGTGAAAAATAGATGTAAAAAGCATTTTTTGTAAACTAATATACTACACCAGAGAAATGCACTGCCTGAATTTCTGTCTCCAAAAGCACACTGTGGCAATATACTTTGTAGTCCCACTAAAGTAAAAAAGGTTATCAAATATTTGTTATATTTTAGTTATGTGGATACACTCAGGCATTTTAGATATTTGGGCTTAGGTCTCACTATGTACTGTACTTTTAGTTTTTTAGTTCTCCCATACTCTTTTAAGATTTCATAATTTCCAACGTACATATCTTCCCATCAAGACTGATATCGTAGAAGTCATTCACAGTGCATGCTCTGAGTCTTCCCATTCCTGAGTTTGAATAACAATTTCTAATAGCAGTAGTAGTTTTTACAGAATACCTAATACTTTACAATTCCCAGGTTTCAGTATACTTCTAATTAGCAGTTGAATAATCTTACCAGGTAGTCATTATGATTGCAGACAGATCATCTGTTTTTTAACAATTTTCACTTTGCAAGAGACTCAGGTGTACAATGATCACCTCACAGATTTCTGTTCCTTTTACATTTTAGACAAAAATATATGAAAAGCATCAGTAAATAATATGGGAGTACATTTTCATACTAAATACTGAAGATTTATGGTAACATTACAGTTTCATTTCAGTAAAGTTACAGTGCATAAATTTTTTAGCCATGCAGGTTTCAGTGTTGTTTTTGATGGCAAAATGTAAGGGCTTTATTTACAGACTGCAGAAATAAAACTGCTGAGTGTAAGAGAAGTTTATTACAGGTATAATGGGAATAGAAACATAACTTCAATAACTAAGTCATTTTAAAATTTGAAGAGTTGAAAATAATGTCAGTTTAGCAAGACTGTTCAAGACTGAAGATGAATCAATAATTTATTCAGTTAAATTAGATTCTTCTAACTGTATGCAAGGAGTATCATAATTTTTCTGTATTTATCCACCGTTCACATTCACATCTGTAATTTTTGTGTTGATATTTTTAATCAGCTCCGTGAAATCTCTGCAAATATGCAAATCTATTTTTCAAGGAATATATGACTATCATGTGCAAGTCACTGCCTGATGGTGACTCATTCACAATTAATAAAACATTCTAGATAATTTGATCTAGACTTCCTGGATATAGTGATTATTGAAAAGAATTACATTCTATTAATAACTAATTAGCAAGATAACATGAAAATGCATTTACTTATTGAAGATTGATCAGAAAACCCCTATTGCCAAATTAGAAACTTTTATTCATTGTTCATTTTTCTTTTTGTCTATTTTGATTTGTGATTTTCATATTTTGTCTATTTTATGAACTAATTTGGGATGATTATATATATAGGGGACAAAAATTTTAGTTGCTTATTATAAAGTATCCTGGAACAAGGTAATATTTATAAATATATCATAGATATTATTTTCTTTTTCCTAGTGATTTTTTTTCTATCTCTTTTATCATTGTACCATCACTGAGACAGTGACTGTCTCTTACAAAGCAGCTTGAGCTGACTTTACAATTGCTATGTGTGTGTTATCTAAATCTGTCCTATTAAACCTGTTTTCATTTGTTCTTTCCAAATAAATGGTGTCTACAGATAGGGAGGTCTTTAAATCAGTAAATTAATTAAAATTGAAAGTATTGAAGATTTTTTTTCTACATTAATTGATATAACCTGGGAGAGTAACTGTATTCAACTACAACAAAAAATGCCCCCTATGTAATGAAGAATATTTTTACTCTTCTCATCACATTTTTGGTAAAATCTGTGTAAAGGTACATTTGTCCATAAATACACATGATATACCTGTAATTTAGGTCACTGATGATGGAGGATGCAACGATTTGTCTGCTTCTCTGTGAAAAGGTGATATCTGGCTTGAAGAAATGTAACATCAATTAAAAACAATCTACTGGCTACATGCATGTGCATTTCTTCCTAGTTAGTAGTTGTAGTGACAAGTGCTAGTTTCAAGGCTGTTGTTACGCACAAAAATTTTTCAGTTCCTGTGGTAGGTTAGCTTTGGCTAACTGCAAAATCCCCATCCAGATGCTCTGGCTCCACCCCTCTATGGAGCACCCCATGAAGTTCCACACAGTGATTCACTAAAGACAGAACCTGGCACTGGAGCTACCTGGACATCTGACCTTTACTGAGTGTCAGAAATTTAAATAACCTCTCTATGCTCCCATTCTTTGTGTAGTACTAAAAAGGAAAAAAATCAATTAAATATGGCAAAAAAAAAAAAAAATAGACAAATACACTGTTCCTCTCTGGCAGACTGGGCTCTTACATGAAATTAGAAGAGGTCATTTCATCTGCCTAAATTTCCTGAAAACAACTGATAGAACAGAGAAATTGATAGGTATCCATAGGATGCAAAACCCAGAATTAACAGTATATCCTCTTTAAGGTACTGAATAAGTTTCACATGAAGATGAATTCAGCCTTGCAGTTTAACAATATTTCAATTATATTTGGACTAGACATGAAAGAATATAATTTGTCACATAGTAAAACAATACCTTCATTCAGCTATATGAAAATATAATTTTGTGTCAACATATGCAAAGTATTAAAGTTTGTTCTTCTCTCATGTTGCCAAACATTTTGAATGTATCTCTTGATATAATAACATACACAGTGATAAAATACACAACATAACTTCCTAACACTTAAGATTTAGCTAGAAAGCTAGATCACAGGGGAAAAACCCCACTGGATAGTGTATCTTTCATAGTGTATCTTTCATTCACAAATACCCATTGAGAAAAGCATATATCAACATGTTTAAAAGCAAAAAGTCAAGTATGAGAATGAAATAATGCCTGAAAAGGCTCTATTATAAGAATAATTTACCTGAATCTGAAGGGCTGGTTCATCCCCTTCAGTCCAAGAGGTTGCAACTCTAAAACTACCTAAGTTCTCAGAATGGAATATGTGGCATTGGGCTAAATGGTTGAAGGATTTGTAATTTTTCTGTGTCATTTCCCTACCACACTGTGAAAAGTGAATCATATGTGAGTAAAAAAATTAGCAGAGAGTAAATTTTTTTTGCAATGCAAACATTAAAAAATCCCAAACAAACCCCCACATTTAATACCAGTGGGAGCACTTACTGTCTAATATGGTCCACACAGGCTCTGGATACTGCCAAGACACAGAGATATTTTTCCGAGTCAGTTAAAACAGTTAATCATTAACAAGAATCTGAAAAGAAGATGATCTAACTTAAATTGCATACCAAGGTACAGACACAACTCTGGAGTAAATATACATACAGTTTAAAATTGCCCATTTCTAGTGGCAGTATTGGGAACAGGCATTTTGTGAAATGCAATCACTCAGCGCAAGACATTGCAGCGACAGGTGCAGTGAAACACAGCATGCAACACAACGACTAGAAGATTTCCTAATAAAACCAAGAATGTGAGTTCCTATTTCCTTGAGGATATTGCTGTCCCTTTGCTGACAACAAAAGCTATCAGCGACAAAGGGTAGCCTGCTGACCCATGAGACCACAACAGTATTAAGCAGTTGCTCATTGCTCCCTGAGTCAGCGAGTTCAGCTGAAGTACAATGGTTTGAATGTTTGTCCAAACTCAAGCTTTTGGCTTGAGTTTGACTAGGATTAGGGTAAAAGGAACAGGAGACATGACCACCTACATTTGATGTCTTAAAAACATTAAGGAATTGCATGATATTTCTCCATTTAAAATCTGATATCTCTCATTACTCATTGCTTATTTTTAATGAAGAATCTTTTGGTTGCTTTCCTCTCTGTCATTCGTGAAAACCTTTGACTTAAGTAGATAAACTTAATGAGTATGTTGTACATACTGTTCCGGAAAGAATTATTAGTTTTTCCTTTGATGGTATGTTGCATGTGGCCTGTTTAACAGTCAGGAAAGAGTGAGAAAACTAGAGCTGCTAAAGAGCTAAGAGGACATTACCCTTGAATGTTGTGCATATCTAATGAGTATTATTAGTAACACCAAAACCAACAAAAAGAGCATCTATATTTTTTTTCCAAGTCTTAATATAAAAATATGTAGGTACTTTTAACTGGTTTTCAATACAGTTTTGATTTAATAACACGTGTTCTCTATTAGTGTATTATACAATTGCCACCAACTGTCAAGTTTCAGATGCGTAACAGATGCTGCAACAGTGTTGTAAATAAGGCTAATGATTTCAAAGCTGTCTAGAAATTTATAACTTTACTTATCTGGTTGTAACATTTGTATGGTTAGCCAGTGGTTGATATATACAAGAATCGTTGAAGAGCTCTTGTAGACATCACTTTGGGAATTGGCTGCTTATTAACAGATTATGAAGCTGGAAGTGGATTATTCAGAATGGGAGACAGATACCAGATAAAGTGAGGTATAAAGAAGTGCATATACAATGTTAGTACTGCAAAATAAGAACAGATGGAGATCTCTGAAGCTGTAAATAATTCATTCCATAATTCCATCTTTTACTGCAGGGAACAGGGTAAAACTTAGTGGATTTTGCCAGGTGACTTAAAAGACTTGATTTGTTTCAAAGCCCCTGTGAATTGATACTTCATAGATCACTGAAGTTGTTGTACTTGAGTTATTCAAGTAGACAGAAGAAATTCCAGCCTTCCCTTCTTCAACCTTACATATTAACGTATATGTCTTCCACTGAGTCACTCAACACACACTGGCAAACGAAGAATTTCATTGATTATATGGTAAGATCATTGAGTCAGACATTGCTTTGTTTTATGTGGCCCAGGACACAGGTGGTGTGCCACACTCTGGCTCTCTTTATTACTACCCCAATATAAACAAACTCCAGAATAAATACAATAGTGACATTCTGGTCATGTCGTTTTGCAAGTAGAGGTAGAGGTTTTGCAAAAGAGGTTTTGCAAGAGAAGATTTGCAGGAGATAAGTAAAATGAAAAATGAAGTTAGGGGATTTTTAAGATTTGATTACATGGAAAGAAGCAAAACCAAGTTTTCATGAGGGATGTTAATTTCCTGAAGTCTGAAATCTGCCAGGGTGCCCAGACATGGTAGTCTGTCACTTCTGAAAACCCTTTGCGTCCTCTTCTAGACTGAATCAAGAGTGAGTATATGCTAAGGTATTTTCTGCAGCACTGACACCTTGACTGTCCTGAGAAGGGATCTGCCTAGGGAACTGTAACACACCTTTCTTGTCACACAAAGAGATTCCCTTCTCTCAAAAAAGCAAGGCAAAAAACAGTGTGCTTGCAAGATGCTGCCCCTAATAGTGTAGGTGCGCAGTGAGGATTCAAGTTCATGGCTCCGTGCTTGGATGTGGCTTACGGATACTGCCAGTCACAAGTGTGAGGGATGCCTGCTCAGCACTGGTACAAAAGCAGACAACTGTATAACCATATAACATTTATGCTTGTCAGCATCTTCCACTACAAGGATGCAGCTAGATCTTTGCAAGGCCCAGCATCCCTGCTGGACTGTTGCTTTCCTTGTGTGTAGAGGACGCCTCTGTGCGGTGACATACTCATAGGACCTTATTGCTCTCTATAACTACCAGAAAGGAGGTTGTGGTGAGGTGGGTGTGGGTCTCTTCTCCCAAGAAACAAGTGGTAGGACAAGAGGAAATGGCATCAAGATGTGCCAGGGAAGATTTAGTTTGGATATTGGGAAAAATTTCTTCACCAAAGCAGTTGTCAAGCATTGGAAAAGGCTGCCCAAGGAAGTTGTGGAGTCACTGTAGAGATATTTGAAGGACGTGTAAATGGGGTGCTGAGGGACATAGTTTAATGTCAGACTGGATGATCTTAGAGGTATTTTCCAACCTAAATGAGTCTGTGATTCTATGATTTTCCACTAATCAGCTTCTACTATCAGTAGATTAAAAATGCCAAAACACATTTTAATACCTTTGACTCAAATTTATTCTTCATTCCTTAAATGCTTGAAAGATTTTGTCATAACTGAATAATTCCAGCTGAGAGAGAAGTAAAATCTTGTTTTTATAATGAACATTTTTCCTGCTGGTAAACTAAACGCCTCTATAGTCTGTTAAAAAAATAAAACTCTATAATGAAAAGGACAATTTGAGTTTAGAGTCACTATCTTTTAATCACATTATTTTAACTGTACATTTCAATAACATTTAGTAAGTTAATAATGCATTTTATGTACAATAACCTTCAAAGAGAAATGCCCTAATGGCTTTCAGATAATTTACACTGTTGGAACTGCAACAGAATTTTTCATACACGGTATTGCTTTTTTTGCTTTAATAGAAAGAGTGATTTTCATATAGTACACATTTATTTTATATAGCCAGCCTTCAAAATTGAACAAATTATTTTACAAAAAACATTGTAAAGGTCCAGCTGAGTGATAGGGTAACCCAACCAACTGTGTCTTATGTGTCTTTAAGCCATAGCCAGCTGAGAAGCAGCTAAGGGAGAAGCAACTGAGTATCAAAACTCAGTTATTCTGAGCAATATCTCATGAAACCAGAGAGACTTAAATGTACAGTTGTGCCTTTTAACACGTTGCCATGTATATATTTTACTGGTGAGATTTGACATCAAGAAGAGAGGAAAGTGTATTTTATTTCTACGTCAGAAAATGGTGCAGTTGCTGTGCTTTGAAGGCTACTGTGAACTTCCTGCGTTTTTCCCCACCCTCGAATTCAAGGTTTCATTTTTAAGTCATCCAGTGATCTAGACCCCATAAAAAGAGATGCACAAAAGCTTTATGATAGCAGTCAGTGGCTTTATGGGAACATCCAGTACCTCCCTTCAGGCACAACTATAATGTTTGCTGCAAGGGTCGAACAAAGCACTGTGAAGGGTTAGTCCCAGTCCAAGTGTGGGGTGCTTTCATTCTGGGACAGTGGTTATGGCAAGATTGACTCATATAGGACAGCTAAGTCATGCCACAAATGCGGAGTTCTGAGCTACCATCAGGTAGAAGGTAGCATAAGAAACTAAAAGATAATGAGAGAATATGGTGCCTTAAGCTTTGTTTCATAGTTCTAGCACCCATGCAAGTGTAAAATTTATCCTTGAAAATTCAATACGTATTTCTAGCTAAATCCTATGTGTGGATGCATTGTGTGAACAATAATTCATTTCTATGAAAACACAGCTTTTCAAACTTTATCCAGAAAATGTCAGGAGTTCATATGAAAGGATTCAATTTACCTTTAGCTCTTGTCTCCATATTGTCCTCCTGTGACAGAGGTTTTGCCTTTCAATGCTTCTTGGTGGGATTTTGACACTTCTCCTGTTCCTAGGCTGGTGCCTGAACAGTTGTCTCCTTGGATGTCCAAAATGTGTTTCTTCTTGCACTCTCATAAGTGCAATCCATGGATAGAACAGTCTCCTCAAAATAAAAATTCTGGTTTTTT
>WBMY01014421.1:45578-64557 GCA_013397315.1 Donacobius atricapilla
TTTTTTAATTTATGCATGCAAGTCCTTAGAGAAACGTTTTTTAAAAAGTATTCCACACTGAGAGAATGGAAGTGTCAAAACTTCTAGAGATATTTTTTAGATGCTCAAATTTGAATTGTGTTCCTTGAAAGGATTGGTCCTATTTTTGCCGTAAGTTTTCCTCATAACTAACCCTTGATTTTTATTTGATAGTTCCCTTGGTTTTTATTATTCATTGTGGGCTTCTTCTGTTCATGGTTTAAATACTGCTTTAGACTGGCAGCATGGAGGCAAAATATTCAATCTAAATATTCAAAATATTCAAATATTCATGATTCAATATTGGTGACTAAACTGCTTTCCAGCAACTACTGAGGAGTGACATAGTTTGAGCTGCTCCTAACTTCCTGTTCCTTCCCCTGTTGACTTGAATAAAATAAGTGAACTACTGAACTTCTCAACTAACCAGATCTAAATACAGAAAATATTTTACAGTAGTACTACATTCATAATAAATGGAGCCACAAAGTATTTTATCTCGGTGTACAAAATGCCAGAGAACATCAGGATTCACTGAATGTGACCTTTGAGTGGATGCATGCTTGCAGAATAATTAATTCTGGTTATTAGCTTACACCTTGATTGAATTTAAATAGATTATAAACCTAAACTTTGCTACAGCACCTTTTGTATGATAAATATTAATGCTAATTTCAATGGTGTCAGGAAATGAGTCATCAGTTTCTGCCTGTTATGTCGGATAACACTCTTAGAATTTGTTTCTTGTCTCAGAGGCATCTAGGGCAAAATAGAGCTGTTAAATATTTCATTCTACACTGAATTCATCTTTCAAAAACACATGATATTGTTAATAGATCTTCACATAACTGATTGAATTCTTCACTCTTCTAGGAGTCACTATCATCTGTTTCAATATGTGTGTGGGGAGGATTTCCTTCTAAAAGCAAAGGAATCATTTTCTAGACAGAATATAAAATAAGAACATACAGAAATACCACAACAATATGCCAATAGACCTTTGTCTTTATTTTATCTCTCACTCTTATGCCTGCTTCAGTGTAACCCTTTTAACTGTGTTATCTTTTCATGGCAGAAAAAAGAGCAAAAGCCAAAAAAATCCCTGTGGTTTTTTTTCTCTACCTCATTCTTTCAAATTCAGTTAGTATTTATGCACACAGCTGATCATTGACTTGGACTTGAAATTTTTTTAGTACTTTTCTAAAAGGATTAAGTTGTGGCAAATGTATTTGCAAAGATGAGTATTATCAAAAAAAGCAAAAATGCTCCTGTGTTAGAGTTAATACTGAGAATCTTATACTGCTGTATAAGCAAAACTGTACTTTATTATTGCACCCAAGATGTTTCTGCTCAGTAAATGGGATAATAAATTGAAGTTTCAGGATTTCAAACCACACTTCAAAATTAAATACATGGGAAGGGGGGTTGTTGACATTACTTAGTCTTATCAAATAATTTGCATGATAGCCTTTATCATGGGTCAATTCCCTATCAGTGTAAAAGTTGGGAATGAAATTCTGTGTCGATGTTTTGCCTGAGGCTGAAGAGAAGATTCGTTTTTATTCTGGAAATGAATAATGCAAGTAAATTCTGACTATAAGATGTTAAAAAAACACATGTGCACTATTACCTATATCAATCTTGGAGCTAAATAATAGAGTAGTTACCTTTTTCTTTGCTCATGGATATACTTCTTGATAGCCTAGTGAAAAAGTAACCAAAATTAATTTTGAAAATAATTTCAGTTCATGAACACTCCATGGATATTACATAGAGTATAGTGGGGAAAATTTCTGGGTTTTTTCCATGGAATATGCTTTAATTTTTCACAGGTCTTTATTCTGACTAGGTAACTGCATGTCTTACACCTGTAAACAATAAAGTGTGGAGGAACTGATCCATAAGGGTATATCCTCAGACCTTTGTCTCTATTGGTGCCAAAAATCTACCATCAGTGACACAAATAGCAGCAATTGTAAGGATTCTAGTGGTGATCAAGGTAAATGTCAGCAGGATTGAATCACTGTGTTTTGGTTGTTCTTTTAAAGATTTGTGATATCTGCACAGTATTTAATGAAAGTAAAGTCTTCAAAGCTGAGCATCAAAACCAGAAAGTCTCAACATGTCAGGGCTCGGTGTGCACAAGTGGTCCTTAAGCCCCTGCCTGCTCTCACCTACAGTGTCCATGAGCACCTACTCTGCTTGTTGGTCCATTAAAGTTCACATCTGAGCCTTGTTTTCTTCCCCCAGCTATGCTGTAATTGTACTTGTCTACAGTCCCTGGAGTCTCCAGCCTTGATTACTGACAGACCTTGAACTGACTTTGTAAGAAACATGTCCCCAATCCTATCTCATACACAGACCTTAGTCTTATGTCATAGCCTTGCCTCCACTCTTGTCTCCAAATTTGTGTCCTTCTTGTCCTTGTGGTCATTCTTGTTTTCCAGCTCTGCCCCCCTCATGCTACAACCCTGTCTTTGATGTTCCCTGAAACAAAACCAGAGATTGTATATGCCTTTTAGGGTGTGATATCTTCACCAAGAGTAATCATGCTTAGTTTTCATAGCAGCGTCACTTTACTTCAATCACCTCTTAGAACTGCTCTGAAGATTTACCCAAATCTAAGTTTTTATCATGTAGTGTATTTTCCCACTCTTTTCTTCTTTTTCCTCCTCTATTCTGTTGCTTTGCCAGCCAAGTCTAGGTTCAGTCTACTTCTAAACAGGACTCTCCCAAGGCCCATATCCCAGTCTCTTGAACATCACAGAATCACTGAGGTTAGAAAGGGACACTGAGTGTGTCTAGCCTTGTCTTTATTATTCTTCAGCCTTGCACAGTTGTGCTTTGATTATCTCCAGCCATGGAGACTCCACAACCTCTGGGCAATTCCTAGGTCTAAATGGAATATTTTGTATCTTAAATTACGCATATTGTCTCTCATCTTTTAATCAGAATGATTGAGAACAGTCTGTCTCCATCTTCTGCAGTCTTTTTCATCAAGCACTTGTACACATTAGAAAGATTTCCCAAGCCCTTCTTTTTAAATCTTGGACTCTCCTGAAGTACATGACATCGTGATCTTTCGGACATAAAAAATCATAGTTCCTCCTTCTATCCTGTTGTATAGTTTTCCGGTTTTCTTTTATGGCAAAATTTTCAAGGAACAAGTTCCCTAAAAAGAATTTCTGGGTATTCTGTCATATCTAAAACCGTTCAAACTCAAAAAAAAACAGTGAACACACAGAGATATTCGGAGCTAAGGCTGACAACTGGAACTAAGACATATTTCTCTTGCTTGAATATTGTTTCAAAGTATCACCTGGATATTAAATACAGAACATGAATACATATAGATATTCAATAAGCAGTGTTTTCTTGCATTAGCTTTGCTGCATTTCCATTCACTTTCCCTGCTGTCTTTCCATTTTAATTTCTTTTCCCCCTTTTTTTGACCTGTTCTATTTTTGCACATTTCTACATTTTTTTCAGTTTCTCCCTTTATCCTACCATTTTACCACAGTCTTTCCTCAAGTAATACTTCTTTTTTTCCTCCTGTTTTTTCCTTTTCTTTTTCTTTTTGCACAAATAACAGGTTTAAGGTCAGCATCTGGGTGCTAAAAGGCAGGTATTTTGAAGCATCAGTTTTAAATCTGTCAGCTGAGGAGCTAGAAAATTTTGAATCACCTTTTGAAAGTACAAAACGTGTAATTTAGAATCTATTGCAATTTACTGTCATTGGTCTTCGACTATACTTCTTTGGCACTACCTGATAAGGTTGTTGACCCTTCAAAAAATGCCTTCCAATATGGCACAAATCCCATAGATATGACCGATGCCTGCAGAAAAATGAGTAGCCCATTTCTGAGTTCACTCAGAACTTTTTTATGAAAGACTAAAAATGACAGCGGAGGCTAGGAAGCAATTAGGTGATATATTCTGAGGGTCTGAGATGAAGAAAACTACAGTTCTGGGAGTCTATTCAGGTCCTGAATTCTGGTTCTAGCTAGATTCCTTTAAGGGCTGCTGATTCATGAGGCTGGAGAGTCAGTGTGGGATTATTTAATTGAATTAAAGAAATGGAGGGGTGGTCTGGAGGTCATCTTGTGCAGCCTATCATTCAGAATGGGCCTGCACCATTCCCAGTTATCCTTTTAAATCCATGATATGATGGGATGTCAAAAGACAGCAGTTCACAGTTCAGAGTTAATATAGAAGTATTTTCCTTTTTCTTTTTCTCAGGAAAGCTTTTGTCATGGGCATGACAACTGTTAAAGAAGTCACCTGGCAATGTCTTCTGCAGCAGGTCACATCTTGAAGCTTGCCAGGAGGACATACAAGAAACAAGGAAAGTTTCTAAATAGCTTTTCAATTACTTTTATTGGTTGAAGACAAGCAGAGCTGTTTTCCCAAAAGCAGGGTAAAATGGAATAAAAGATGTGGTGTTCAATGTATTGTAAAATTAAAGGATGTATTCTCCGAAGTGTGTTTTTGCCACACTGTGATGGCCTTAGCAGCATGGGGAGATGCCTTTGCATTTTAAATGAGAAGAAACAGTTTAAAATGATGGTGTGCATTTCCACAAAATATAATATCTCTATAGCTAATGAGCGTTGAGTGAGACCTGTGGGAATCTGTCCAGCTTTGTGCTAGAGAGTTATGACTGGCACAGGGAGCCTCCAAAAACTTGTTCTGCTGTCTCATTGTTTTTTGTTTCTCTTGTGGTTTCAGCATTTCCAAAGGGAACAGAATAGGTACTGTTGTCCCACTGAACTATGAAAAATACTCTGACAAACACTGAAATACTACCTGGACATGCAGTAAGAATGTCTGACAAAGAAGTCTGTTTCTGTATATCAAAACCCCGAAAAATGAACCTTTAACTCCATATTGATTTCACTGATCTTAGTGCACAAGTTGTGTCCCTTGGCAGCGTCTCTTATAATTCCTTTATTTTAGAAGGCTTCCATAGTATGGAATAGGACAATGAAGTCAGGTAACCTTCTGTCTCCATGCTCACTTATCTAACTGCAGGAAGAGACTTATCATTCCTCCAGGATTCTGTGAGGACTGTGTGCTGACTCTCCAGAACAGTCATCACAGGGATGCTTCTCAACTTCTAATAACACTTTGAGAATTTGAAAAAGAGAAGAAAAATGGGGTCTTCTCTAACTGCAGAAGAAGGCAATACTCCAGTGACAAGGTTGTGAACAGCAATCCATTGAAAAAATAAGAAGGTATGAACATTATAAAACGTACTCAAACAAGTATTTCTATGAAAGCAGTATTCTGTCTCAAAAACTAGTAGTAGGACATTGTAATGGGTTAAAATTCAATAACTGGGCAGAAACGCCAAAAAACGTAGTGGCTATCACATTCGCCGAATTTTCATTTTAGTGGAATAGGATTAAAAGAAAGGCAAAACAGGTTCAATTTAAAAATAGAAACAGTTAGATTTATTAGCATACACTAAAAGGTAAACAAAAACCAACCATGAAACCCTCTCAAAGACAACCCCCCTCCTTCCTAGCAACAATCTACTTTTCCACGAAAACAATGCAAAGAGACAAAACATCAGAACTCTTAAGTCAGTAGCACTTAATAAAATAGTCTTTCATTCAGTCTTTTCAGAGAGACAAGTCCCTCCTGATTCTTCTGGTAACTTTCCACAAGAGACACAGTCTGTTTGTGGCTTCCAGTTCCCACAAATGCAGCCCGCCCGATACTGCATTTGTGAGCTTCCCAAATGCAGCCTTTCATATGGCCACATAAGGGCTGTGGACTTAAAACACGGGGTTTCACCTTTTAAAGATGCACAGCTTCACAATAAAGGACTTCTTATTCTTCACTGGTGACAAGGCTCCAAGACATCTCAATAGGATCACTGCATCAATTTCTACTTCAACATCCATTTCAGAAAAGTTCAAATATTATAGTTTCTAACTCAAATGTCCACTCAGTAAAAATCAGACACCCTTGCTTGAATCTGGAAAAGCACCTCCCCAGTTTTTTAATCCAGCAAATTAAAAGGAAGAATTATAGTCTGTTACCATGAATTAAGGAGATTTAAAGCCCCAAACTAAGGCAACTTGTCATCTTTCCCACTCAAGAAGTCATCCTTTCTTTACTGACTTTGATATCTTCATATAATTCCTTTGCATACCTCCGATTTAGCCTTTCTTCTCTCTTTGAGGAGGGGTAGAGTTTGAAAACAGTCTCAGTCGGTGTTAAGAAAGAGTTAATGTTCAGGAACTTGCCCGGGCATGCACACGCCACGTGGTCTCAGCCGCAGCCGCGCCATCTCTGAAAGCCTCAGATCCATAAGCTGCAGAAAAAGCTCAGAAACGGGAGCCCGGGTCTTCTCTCCTTTTCCACCCCTCGGTCTTATGGGGTGCATTTTTAGCCCAGCCTGGGCTCGGTGCTGCTCTCCGGGGACCCGGGGGCTGGAGGAGGGGGCCGGGGCCATCTCTCTCCCTCTCTGTGGCATCTGCCGAGCTCAGATGCCCTAGATCGCCTGGCTATCCGGAGGGCTGGCCCCGACCCAACCGCCCTGGCCCAGCCCGACTCCCGGGGCCGGCGGGGCCCTGGGCCCGGACCCCTCTGCCCGGACGTGATGTTACCTCATGGCGGGGGGCCGTGGAAAGAGCGTGAATCTCCCAAGATTCCTGTATTTAAGCGGTGTCCCAAGGGGTGTACACTTTTTACCTGATTGGCCAGCTTAGCTGTCAGTTCCAAAACAGATCAACAATTGTTTTTTTTCTACCATTTATGCTAAACCAATACAGACTTACAGTTTAAACATAAAATATTTTAAGCAAGGAAGTTACATGTTTTTTATGACAATTTTAGCTAAATCTTGCTAAAGGAAGTCATGTTATTATCCACTTTTGGCACATAGCCAGAAAAAATTTAAGCAGATCTCTAGGAGTGGGATTTTGCTCAGTAACACCAGAAAATGATTGCTTGAAGGAACTGTGAATGACATCATGACAAAGTGTAGGAAAAACTAACATTCTTGATGAAGAAAAACTATAACTCTTAAAAATAAATTATGCACCCAGTGTTACCTCGTAAGGCACAATCATGAAGTGACATGTAATTTTTTCAAGATATTTTGTTAGCTGAGATGTCTGTGTTCCTACTTCATATTTCCTACTTTCTACGTGTGGAGGATCAGTTATTTAGTACATCTGAAAAATTTTTGAAATGAGATAGCATGAAATAGTTGCATAGAGCATACTATGTTTTTTTCCCACTGTATTCTTTTAACATTGCTTCAAAGGTTGTCCATGGACAGGTGTGGATATGCAATATATTGTTTTTCTATTATAAGGGGCAAAAAAATACTCATGATTGTGTACTGACATTTTCCCCCACTAGGTAGAAGAACACTGAGTTTCATTCTCTACAGCTGCTCTGTTTCTTCAGTGGGGTGAGGTGACAAGATTATGGGTTATTCAGTTACTTGGATTACCTGTTTCTCTGGCAGTACAAAGTAAGCAGAAATTTCTTTAAAACAGATATCTTTAAATCATCTAGGTCTAAATCTTTCAACTATCACTAGTTTTGTGTCTTCAATGAAGACAAGGCATGAGAAGCAGGATTATAGTAGGATCATTTTCCTCATTTGTACAACCAGTGGCTGACATGTGAGTTCAGCAACTGCTCAGACAGAATGAAAATTATTCTCAGAAATGAAAGATGGGGTGTTTCCCTCGCTTCTTTTTCCTGTGCATCTGGAAAGGGCTGCTATGGACAAATTCCAGCTCACTGAAGAAATGGAGTTGCAGTGCTATAGGGCACACCTACAAAAAGTGGCCTTTTGTCACATCCCTTTTCCAGTCAACCTAAAGTACAGTCCTAATCAGGTATTGGCTTATCCTTAAAATGCAGTTTATTACCTGAGGCCACAAGGTGAAGAAAGAGTCAAGAGGAGCTCTTGGGAAGTTTTAGTTCAGAGGTGCAGTGCTGCCTTTTCCCCTCATACGCTTCAGTTCCTCACAGAAGCATTCAGTGTCAAAAATAGGCTTAAAATAATGCCCAATGCCTCCAGGCTTCATAATGAGATGTTAGCCACTAGATGTTGCTCACATGTTATTCATTCTCCTGCTTTTCTCTTTCCTGCTTACTTTTGCTCAGGATGAAGTTGACTTTGTACAGTTGTCAGTTTCACAAGACTTTGGATTCATGAATATAAAGAAATATCATTAGGAAAATAAGATTTACATTAAAATGTTCATTATAAAAGAAATTACCCAGTTATGACCTCTTTGAAGATCCTGTGCCCACAGGGAACACTTGACCTTAGTGACTGGATTTATTTTACACTTGGACTGTTATGCTTAATTTGTTGTTCTCATTAGCTAGATAAAATGATTTTAGTCCTCCTGTGTGTCAGTCTTTCATTTAAAAATGTATATCAGATAGCAGAGAAACTAATTAGATGACCATTTTGACTTCTGAAAGTGAATAAATAGCAAAGAAGTTATATACAGGGTGTTTAAAATAGTACCAGAACTTTCTTTATTATCATCTTCTTCCTATTTTTAAATTTTTTTTGTTCTAACTTTGCATACTCCCTTCTTTTCTCTATCACAAGTTTTCTCTAGCTTTATATATAACTGCTTTTCCCATGGAAATTCAATTATAAATATCTTTAAAATAATAGTAGGAGTGTACGAAGCTTTAGCACTGAGGACTTATTCATTCTCTTGCATTCTTTTGTTACATCTTTTCTCTAAAAATGCAGCATTTTAATATTTAGGAAAAATTATTACTGCTAAATGAAGGCACTGCACCTGTTGTCATTGTGCTTTCATTACAACCCATTTTTGTGGATTCCAATTCAGAAGTCAATGTGCAGGGAATATTACTGAGTCATAAACAACATGTTTTTTCTTCCAAATAATTCTGGTTTTTTTGAACTCATTGTGTTCATTTGCTTTCCTCAGGATGCTGTTACATTGATATAGATGAGACTCAGACTTTAGAAGCTAGTGTTGTCTCTCCAAGCAGTGACAAACTTTTAGTAAGTGTGGTTAGTTTCTACTCTTACATGAACATGAGTATCTGTTGTTCAACAATTTGAAAGGTGCGCTACATAAATCAGGGCAGAACACTATTAGAACGTCAAGTTATGTGTCTAATTATTTACTTAGAATATTCATACCCACACACACACTCACATTTCTATACTTTTTATATATAAAATTTTAGTGCTCCATTGAATTAGAGATTTAGACAATTTTCTAGCAAGAAATTGTTTAACTCTTTTCCCAGTAGTATTAGTATTGATATGAAAAAAAGCCTAGAGCCTACCCAAACACAATACAACCAACTGTAAATGTTTTCCTGGTTGCAAAACACAATGGGTAAGAAGAATTGTCTCAGTCTGAGCCTCTCAGAGCAGGCTACAGTTAAATTAATTGCATGGAGGGAATAGAGTTAAGAAAGAATTATTATTGACTAGTTAAAAATCCTTTTTCTCAGGTCTTTCAAGCTCGATTGCAGGGCAAAGCTTCTTCACATGCACTAAAACACAGAGGAAGTAGGATAAAGAGAAACTCAGACTGATCTAAATAAATGGAGGGCAAACGGCAACAAGGGGATCAAACCTCCTTGTGTTAACTTTAATTGCCATCTCGCTGTGCAGACCTGTATTTGAGAGGAACCACACTGACTTGCTCATGGGTTCCCATGAGGAAAGGGTGACTTTTAATGAAACTGACCTCAGAAAAAAAGCTTTGACAAATGGTCCTTTTAGATGACACTACATTAATTTTGCCTCTGTGTCCATAGTAGGAAGGTAACAGAACACATGAATTTTATTCTTTCATGCCTCATAAGAGAAACAGAAGCTGGATAAGTAAAGAGAATCATAGAATCACGGAATTTGCTGAGTTGGAAGGAGCCATTAAGATCATTGAGTCTAACTCATGGCCCTAAGCAGGACACCCCAAGAATGACAAGCTAAGTTATATGACTGATGAAAAATAAAGAGGTGTTAGAAATGAATAGGATTGATTTTCATGGAGCAAGAGGTGCATATTACTAATCAAAATAGGCAAGAGAAAGACATGCAGAAGGAAAAACCAAGCCCTATTTGTCTTACTGCAGAATATTTTGCAGATCACAGAGGTAATACACGGTTCATTTTATGTACTGGATAGTCTGTGTTGCAAAATAAAATTTGAACATGATTGACCATATGCAGAAAATAAAGCCAAATTTAAAAAAGTATATATATGTCTATGTAATTCCCACCAGAAAAAGAAGCACTTATTATCATGTTGAAATATACATTTGCCTGATAAAAAGGAAAGATAACTCTAGAATTGCAAATACTAAAAAACATTTATAAAAGGGGGTCACTGTATAGGGGCACACACTAAAAAGAAAATGAGATTCCAGCTGGAGAAGGCACTGATAAGAGGATATTTCCCAGTCTCCTCAGTGCAACACCTAAATACAGACAGTATTTTGATAAAAAGAGCTAGCAATACATGTTAAAGCAATGTGTAACAAAATAGCCTTATAAAATTCTTCACGATCACTAAGGAAGAGATCTGGAGACACTGAAGCAACTGATCACAAAAATACAAGAAAATATTTTAATATTTTTGAAGGTGTATATAGTACAGCAGAAATCAAATAAAAATGCTGTGTATGGAAGAGCCACACTTTCTAAAAACAATATAATTTCCAAAGCTGAAAAATGGGTTTATTTGGAGCACTAACTATAATGCTATTTAGCTTTGCTTTTTTCTTTCCTATTTTTTCTTACAGTGAAAAAGCAAAGAGCAAAATTAGGATGAATTGGGAAGCTTTCCAGGGTAATGAAAGGTAGCACACCATCTGTTTGAAGGGAAGAAATATTTGATCAGTGCATGTTCGTGATCCTGCTGTGCAATACAGAGGTAAAGGTTCTTCTAACAAAATGATGCTATGTAACCTGAGTAATGGCAACTGAAATGCAATAAATGCAAACCACCACCAGTTCTTGGGACACCTAAAATGCAGCTAAAGTATGGGCCAGTCTGCCACATAACAACTGTGAAAATCATCTTCCTACCATGACCAGAAATTTCCTGAAGGTAATAGTCTGATAAAATTTTTCTCTCTTTTAAAGACATATCAGTGGGAAATTTTTGACTATGGGTCTGGTACAGGAGGACCTCGGCAAAAGGTGATTTAGAAATCTCTGGTATGCTTTGAAAGGAAAGTTGATATACAGAGGAGCTGAAATGTGTACCTGGAGGTTTTGTTTCCAATTGAACACAATATAAATACCAGGTTGGGGTTTTTTTTTCACACTTGTTCACACTTACTTGTTACTTGTTCACATTTACTCCAAACAATATAACGGTGGCAAAAATCTAATACTGCTTTTCATTTAAGTGTTTAACAGGCATGTAAGTAGGTAAATGGTCTTTAAAGTATGTAAGGGCAGATGTTGCCACCCTCTTAAAGAAATCCCATTAGAAGCAATGCATGGATTGTTCTTGTGCACCAGTTTTCACTGCTCTAGCAGAAGGCAGAGCGCATGCTCATGGCAAAAGTTGTTGGGTATTTGCAGTGGATGAGGTTGAAGGCACCTGGTCATGTTAGATGCTGAAGCAGCATTGACAGAACAAATGAAACTTCTGAATGAAGAGGAGAAATGTGTATAATGAAAAGTGGCAGTCTAACAAGGAAACTGTGAGGGATTTTTGTGCCTCTTACTGGAAGAAGCGCTCTCTTCTGCTGGGATGTGTAGTAGAAGTGACTCTGTATCTCAGTCTTCTTGGCTTTCTTTCTAAATAACTTCAGACTCATTGCTGTCAGAAGAAGAAAAAGCACAAACTTCCATCTCCTCAAGGCACATTTTAAGTAAGTTCGGAGTGACACAAAAATGTTGTGGTTTTATGGACAGCTCTCCCCTTTTCCTGTGCCCTCCCCTGCTTTTCAGAAACATGAAAAAGCAAAAACTGGCTCGGAAAATGAATTATACAAAACTTAGACAAATAAGGGCAAAGAATCAGCCTGTGTTGTTTCTGGTCACAGACATTCGCTTCCTAAGATGCATTGAAAAATCAGTCACCACATTTCCCCCTCATATTCCAAATGTCACATGCCTCCTGCAGGACACATCTGCAGATCTGGGCAGATCTGCTCATCACCTCTTTCAGCAGTGTTTATCTATCTCCAACATATGTGTGAAGACCAGTTCTGCCTCCCCTCAGACGCTCACAGCAGAACTGTTCTGATCCCTCACTGAACAAGAGAGACCTCTGATCTTTCTCAGGATGCAGAGCTGTAATTATAAAACTGTAAACTAGATGTGAGGCTTAATTATAATGTCAAATAGATTGGATTTTAATCAGCTCACTGGATATATAGTTAGGAAGGATTTATCAGGGCAATGACCTAATTTAAGAATACGGATTTCAGCTGAGTGTTCTGAACACAATTTGGTTTTGTGTCTATAGAGGGGAAACAAAAAAGCAGACCTCTGCTTCTTAATGAGTAATGTCTCAATCATGGCACTGACTTTAGGAAACAGATTAATCTCTGATGTAGCAACAGAGAATTTCTGTGCCATGGTGATGATTTTGGTCACAGACACAGAACAAATGACACAAAGAGAGTTGCCATAGAACACAAAAGGACATTATAGCATGTAGAAATGTAATTTTGAACCAAAGTTATTGCAATTGCTCAGTATGAGAGGCAGAAGACTTATGGGAGTATAGTCCCAGCTTGGTAGCAGGTTTTTGTCAGGTTTGGTGAAAAATGGGAGTCAGAATAGACTGCCTTGCTCCCAACACCAAGGTACCACAATCCCTGCTGAGGTAAGACTTTGTTCAGTAAGAGCTCTGAACTAAGACCCATCACACTGGTGAGACACTTCCAAACTAGCCAGCCAGAAGGCTGTCAGGAAAGGAGGCTACTGGAAGCAGGTACACGGGTGCTAGGTGGTGGCCTTGGACTGCAGCAGGGGCTTCCCTCTATCCCAGAATGGCAGCAGAACCCATGCTCTACAGCTGCGTGATTTCTTGTGTTGTGCTCAGTACCCAGAGGGAGCAGCCATCTGGGATGCCTTGTCTGCTCAAAGCTGATCAAAGCTGCTCAACAATATCCCTTCTGATCCTTCTCAGCCTCCTAGCTCTTGGCAATTATTTAAGTATTCTGAATGGCCCTGGCAATCTCAAGAAAGTCTGTTTGGTTTTGCCCAGGGTGTTTTAAAGTGGTGGTCTGTCTTACAGTAAGTCACCACCATGCTTTTAGGAACCACCACAAGTAAGTGACCAGGACAGATGACAAAAAGCTTGGCCCACAAGTGCTTTCAAAGTACAGCAATGCGGTAAACCCACATCTCCAAAGGTCCATGCAAAAGCACCTACTGATTCTAAAAAAATGAATGGACACCAAATTAACAGTGTGTTAAATGTAATTTGAAAGGATACCAAAGGCACTACAAAGGTAATTTCATTACAGGTTAATCCTGGTCACATGGTCTGTTACTGCAAGGCTGTTTTCTTCCTTCTGACAGAGTTTTATGGAGGACCGTTGTCCCTGAGGTTTTGCAGGCTTTCTCTCCCTGCACTATGAAATGAATGCTCTCCTAATTTCTGGGGGGCAGAGGGCATTCCACACCTGCATCAGCCTGCTAGCTTGACCAGAGTGGTGAATGCTGCTCCTTGGGTGACTGCTTTTTGTGAACCTGTGCAGTCCTCACTATTCGTTTGAGATTTTTTTTGGCTATGGTAAAGTATTGATGATAGGTTGTGAGAGAAGCAGTAACAAGGAGAAATATTTGGAAAGGAGAAACTCTGTGGAGGTCAGGACACTTTTTAGGATGTTTAGTTTGTACTTTAAAAGACTGCATGCTGAACTAATCAAGGTAAATGGGATATTTAAGTAACAGCTCCTCTACCAGTAAAACTGATATTGCATGTTTTTATTTTTAAATGTGACAAAATGATGTAAAGCACACTTTTCTGATTAGTTTTCAAAGTGAAAATTAGGTATAGTCTCTTCTCTGAGATACAGAAAAAATTATTTTTAATGTGTAACTTTCTATGTTAAGATACGTGCAAGTGATCTGAGCTATACTCCATATATTTTCAAACATTTTATACATTAAATTTAAATCCTCCTTCTTTAAATGTTTCATATGAAAAATTCAGAAAAACAATTTAAAAAAATCAATTAAAAAGTGAGAACCATAAGGTGAAGTACAATTGGTTTAAGAGGGCTAGTAGTAAAATATAATTCTTTGTGAATAGATATCTGCTATTTCAAGTTTGCTCTAAGGTTATGGTAGATATCTATAGTTATTTTCAGCATTTGGATTTGAGTAGAGTGACTAAATTTTATGTTCCAGATGAGATTATGAAATCATGACTGCATGTATCAAAATGAAACAAAATATCATTTTTGCTATGTAAAACATAAGCATGAAAAGTACTCTTACAAGTTACAGCCTCTGATATTTATTAAGTCTCCTTATTAAGATCAGTCACACCAATCAAAATAGAAAAATAATCTTAATCTATTCTATTACATATATAAATCTCATCTAAATACATATCTAATAAGTCAAAATAGGTATGAGGAACTTCTGCTTCAGAACAAAATATTGTCTTTTCAACAGGCAGAGGAGTGTAATTTTAATGTTTGTATTGCAAAAAACCTGTATCAATATAGTTGCTGTATATAATTTTTAAAAGAGCAGTTGACTATAAGCAAGATTGGTTGCAAATATCATACATAAAAGTTTAACGAGAATTGTTGGTGCATGTGTGCTTTGTACTCTTCTACATATTGCTGAAAACTTGGCAACAACACATTAGCAAACTAAACTCATATTTTATCTCCGTGTTGCAGCAGTGTAAGTTCTGGAAACACTAAACATCTTAATGTCATATCAATGACAATTGCATTAACTCACTTTACTAGCTCTGAGATAGAAAAAATGTGTGATTCCACTAAAATTCTTCTCTCACAATTGGATTCTGCTCAAATTAGACTGCAGGTAGCCCTGTATTTTTAATTAAGAATCATTACTGCCTTATGCTATTGTACTGACAGTGTGGTAGAAAATGAGTTGAGCTAAACTGTTTGGAAAAGGATAAATGGGAAATATCTGCTAAAAATGGAACTGCCTACCATGTAAAAAGGCTATCATCCAGCCTTTTGGAGATGTGGTTGAACAGACTAATGTGCCAGCACAAAGGTTAAAGCAAGAGGCTGCAATCTTACCAGAACAGTCAGGAATCTCAATGTAAAACATCAAAGAATTGATTTTTTAATTGAATTTTGATTAAAGTCCAGAAAGATAAAGGGGAAAAAGAGTGGTAGTTATTGGATAGAGAAATTCTTTTGGATTGGTGATTTGCCCTTCAAAATTGGTAGTTGAAAATACATTATGTATTTCAATGTGTATGTGTTAGGGAAAAAATAGTTAACAATTCCACAAATTCCACATCTATGACTAAAATGCCAAAGAATTTTAAAATTTCTATATGTGGGTTGTTGATTCAGGCTGCTGTTGGCAGGTGGGACCCACCCAGGTGTTTGCTCACCTCCCCATCCCCACACAACCACTGGGACAGGAGAGAGAAGGGGAGGCATAGGAGTGAGGAAACTCATGGGTCAAAACCAAGATAAGAAAAACACTCCCTAGTTACTAGAAAAAGGGCCTTGACTTGGGGCCACCACTGCAAGATGCTCCCCAATCTCCCACTTCCAACACCTTCCCAGCTGCAAACTGCACCCTATAAACAACCAAATAAATTCCTTTCTATTCCTAAATATGTTACATTGTGAATATTCTCTTATGGTAGATTTCTGTGAAGGTTTGGAATTTTAAGCTGCAGAATCATGTTATTTGTATTGAAATAACTGATTTTTATAGCTAGAGAAATTCATGCAAAACCTGGGTTTTCATTTTTTCTTAAATTTCCGAGTGCCACTACCTAGGAAATCCTAGACTGTATGCATCTGTATGCACAGATGCAATTGCTCTCTCGCAGTGATCAAAGTTTAAGACATTCTTTTATGCAAACACACTTGGAAAACAAAGCCTTTTACATGTAGTTATAAGAGATTTAATACTGCCATGGAAATAACATGGAAAATCTGACACTTCTCCTGAACCCTGTGACAGATGTGTACCTCAAACACTTCCATGTGATCTGTTATAGAAACTTCTTAGTTATTAAATTGTGAACATTTACTTTCTTGGATCCTTTTTGTGTTAAAGACCTTTTGTAAAAAGTTAAATTCCTGTTCAGATGTTCTGGCTGTAGTGTTGACATCTAAAGGAAAACAAGATACAAACCTAAAGCACAGTGGACCCAGTTCTTCCCATGCAGCAGGTGAGCACTACAGTAACTACACAGCTCAAAATTCCCTGGACAGAAGTGAGTGCCCTGCAGATGGGTTGACAGATTTCCACAGAAGTTTGTGGCTGAAACTTTCTTCTCCAGCAGACAGTAAAAAGGCTGAAAGCTGCGCATCATTCACATTTCACTGCCACATAGCTAAGCTGATCATGATTCCAGAAGATGGGAAAGCTGGTTTCAATGTTACTATTGTAAATTGTGAGCCATTATCTCTCGTTTCCATAATGTTTCCACAGTAGCAGAGAGCATGATGGATCAAACACAACAAAATCATGAAGGCTGATGCTCCACAAGTTCGTTGTCAATCTATGGAATTCTCCAAAAGCAACCCTTCAAGGGCAAACACTGTTTGGCCTAGTTAAATATGCTTTGGGAACTGGTGAACACATTAACATCCAGTGGAGAAGAGCTGGCTTTAGAGACTAAAGTGAGAAATGATCTGCAATGAAAATACATTTGGAGCAGTGCAAGCAAAATGTGAAAACAGCTCTAACTTCTCCCATGGCAATTCAGTGTGTTCCACTCTTTCTTGTTTTCTGTTCTATACTGTGAAGAAAATCAGCTGATGCCAGTTTTATTTATCCTTAGGGGCTGTTTTTTCTTTCGTTAGCTGTAGTCCAGATAAGGATGCTATACACGCATCTCTTGCTCTTCTAAAAAGGCAATGTGTTAAACATGAAAAAATATTTTAAAAGCCACTTGGGGGATCTAATTGGAATTTCAGAGCTCCATCATCTTCAGAAATATAAGGAATCCTGTCTTCAGGCAATCTTTCAGTAGTAAGCTGTATTCATTGGAATAGGCTACTTATGGCTTTGAATGATTCATTCAGCCAAGACTCTTTGGTCTAACTAATATGTGTTCTGCAACTGGTCCTCATCAATCACCATGGTAATGCAATTCCACAGTATGCCTCTATTAAAGAAAAAAAAATCAAAGAGAATTCTTTTGGCTATGCATTTATATTTGGTCTTAGAGGCCTTGACTTCTTTTAAATCGAGACAATAATTTTCAGGGGTAGGCCAGTCATCAACATGTCATTTAAGCAAATTCTACCAGCTCACAATTCTGTATGTTTTTGGAAAAAAATGAAGTTGTCTTGGAGACAAAGGTCTGCCTCCCTTAAACTTGTTGCACTAATATAGTAGCAATATTTAGTTAATCTGTCATTAATTCACTGCTGTGTTTTCAAAAATCCATATATCACATTTGCATTTAAAAGGCAAGATAAATGGTAAAAGTTTTGGGGCTTTCTTTTGAAGTTGAGTAAACATGTCCTGAACTTCCTTCTTTTCATATGTATTTACTGCAGAAAAGAAAACCTAATTTCATCCCATGCTTGATTTAAAAAAGTGTTTTGCTGTAATAGCATATCAGCCCATGAATTGATTCAAAGCAATGTTTCAGATCACCCAAGGAAGATCATGAGACAAACACTGACTAAAATCCATAGAGGGTTTTACTCCAGACTAAAACCACAGAGGGCAGGGAAAGAATTAATACTTTTGTAATATAGATTACAGTTTATTACAAATTATTCACATTATTGATTCTACAGGAGAAACTACCAGGTCATCAAAGATTTTTTTTTCACATTTTGAAGTGTTATGAAGCAGGGCATTAGAATTCCCAAACTGCTCAATAAACCGTTGAAAAGTCCAGTCAAACCACACAGCTCTGGAAGATATATTCAAAGGCTTATAAATAACAATGACTTTCAGGAAGAAGTACATTCACATCTAATGATGTGCAGCATTAGACTGCTGAATGTAGCTGATTTTAAAACCCTATACAAGTCTTTTATTAATCAAAAATTGTATGGTAAATGTGTTAATGTCAGTGCTATGCCTACATTATAGTGACTTCTGCATCATGATATTCCTAGGTTCAGAAATGTCTATTGACATGTGCAGCATTATAACAGGAATAAATTTCTGTGTTGTGTAGGTAGAAAGTGGAAAACATCTGTCAAATTCTCCATCTCCAGTAGAGTTTTCTTTTGTATGGCTCACAGACCTATTGAGAACAGCACTATCCTCCCACATCTCAGAGCTGTGACAATATGACCCGAAAAATATTTAGCTCTTATTTCTCACTAATATTTAGCTAAGTTGAACAATAAAACTTTTCTTCTCCCTTATCAGTGTTCAAACTGTGCTATTCAGTGCAAATATCTAGTTCTTAAGCAAATATGTTACTCCAGCCCTTATTTTAGTATGTTCAGCTTCTGATACCCTGGTAACTTCACAGGGATCTCACAACCTACATGAGAGCTTATATAATAACTATAATCCTCCTATCTAGATATTTTTCAGAATTGCATGGAATTTTGGTGAGCATTTCAAATTTAATGTTTTGGCATCAGGCTTTTTATCTAAAAAAAAGGTTTACTGAATTTCTACTCCTAATAAAAAGTTTATTTGCTTTGTGTGAGTCATGCAAATATCAATGAATTTCAAACAGACTGAAATTCTTCACTACCAAATATTTTAGATAAACTTTTAGAAAAAGTTCATGTGATTTTATGACAACACTCATGTCCAAAACCAGCAATGGCATAAGTTAAAAAAAAAAAA